>ML804892.1:333179-345285 GCA_009831015.1 Picea engelmannii | reverse complement strand
TGAGGGATAATCTCGCCGTAGTGTCTCAGCATCTTCCCAAGTAGCAGATCCTGGACTATACTTGTCCCACTGGACCTTAACTTGGTCTACTAGACGGTTCCTGAGCTGTCGGACTCTACGGTCCAATATGCGTAACGGTTCTATCGTGAGGGTTCCCACGTCCGGTACCTGCAATTCATTCCAATTTAGTTTATGTGATTCATCAGAAACATAATGATGTAAAACAGATACATGAAATACATTATGAGTTTTATGCAAGTGGGGTGGCAGTACGAGACGATAGGCAATGGGTCCAATTTTCTCTTGGATCCTGAATGGTCCTATAAACCGAGGTGACAACTTTGTACCCTTCCCGAACTGTATGGTACTCTTATTAGGCCTGATACGAATGAAAACTTGGTATCCCACTTCATAACTTCGGTCGGTCCTATGTGCATCTGCATATCTTTTCTGCCTATCCTGTGCTTCCCTTAATCTTTGCCTAATCTGAATCACCTGTTCCTCCATTTCTTGAATCAATTCTGACCCCACTGTTACTCTATCTTCTAGTCTATCCCAACTCAATGGCGTTCTACATGGCCTCCCATACAAAGCTTCGTAGGGTGGCATTTCGATGGAACTATGATAACTGTTATTGTAGGCAAACTCTACCAAAGGTAGGTACTTCTCCCACTGGGTTTGATTATCCATTACATACATTCTGAGCATGTCTTCCATGAATTAATTTACTCTCTCAGTCTGCCCATCTGTTTCAGGATGATAAGATGTGCTTAAGTTCAACTAAGTCCCCAACGCTGACTGTAAACTTGTCCAAAACCTAGAAGTGAATTTGGAGTCCCTATCTGAAATGATCTTCTTAGGTATTCCATGCAAACAGATAACCTTTCTTACAAACACACGTGCCACATCAGTGACATCGTAAGTGTCTCTAACTGGAATAAAATGATCACTCTTGGTTAACTTATCCACTATCACAAGAATGGAATTGTGTCTATGGGATGTGAGTGGTAACCCTACAACAAAATCCATAGAGATGACTTCCCATTTGGACATAGGAACATCATGTGGTTGTAGGAGGCCTGCTGGGTGGTGGTGCTCGGCTTTCACCTGTTGACACTCTAGGCATTTGGCGACGAAATGGACTACATCACGCTTCATTCCCACCCAGAAGAAGAGCTTCCTCATATCTGCGTACATCTTCTTCACTCCCGGATGCGCACAATAAAGTGATCTATGGGCTTCCTTCAGTATGATGCTTCGAATATCCCCATTCTCAGGGATGTACATCCTTCCTCGATATATTAACAATCCATCTGTTTCCAAACTATACCCTTCGTAATTTGGATCTAACTGCCTCCCACTCTGGAGGTTTGAAGTAACCTTTAAATACCAACTGTCTCCTTGGAGTTGTTCCAACACACGTTCCCTCAGATTGACCTTTAAGGGTACCAAGGAGAAGATTCGTGGTCTCCTACTCAAGGCATATGTGACCACATTTTCCCTTCCCTTGATGTACGATATACCAAAATCGTACTCACTCATAAACTCACTCCATCGCCTTTGCCTATCATTCATATCTCTTTGAGTGAAGAGATGTTTTAAACTTTGATGGTCTGTTTTGAGCTCAAAGTTTCGCCCAACAAGATAGTGCCTCCAAAGTTTCAAAGCTAGCATTACAGCTGCCAACTCTAAATCATGAGTCACATATAACTCTTCATGTTTCTTCAACTTCCTTGATGCATAAGCTATCACTCCTCCATCCTGCATTAGCACGGCCCCCAACCCTTGCTTCGAGGCATCCATGCAGACCGTGAAATCCTTTTCCATATCCGACACTCGTAGAATTGGCGCACTAGTTAGTAACCTCTTAAGCTCAATGAATGCACTATCACATTCTTCTATCCATTCATACCTGACCCCCTTGCGTTAAAAAGTGGTGATGGGTTTCGCTATTTTTGAGAATCCTTCTACAAATCTCCGGTAATAACCCACTAGTCCCATGAAGCTTCTCACCTCATGTGCATTTTTCGGCACTGGCCATTCCATAATGGACTTTACCTTTTCTGGGTCCACAGAGATTCCTTCGCCTGAAATGATATGACCTAAATAGTGGATCTCTTTCTGGAAGAAGGAACACTTCGACAGCTTCCCATACAATTTGTTCTCTCTTAGGCAGGACAACACTATTCGCAAGTGTTCCTCATGTTTTCTTTCATTCTTGGAATAGATGAGGATGTCATCTAAAAAGACTTGTACAAAATGGTCTAAGTACTTCCGGAATACTCGTACTTCTGGAATATTGGTCAATCCGAAAGGTACTACAACAAACTCATAATGTCCAAATCGAGTTCGGAAGGCAGTTTTTGGGATATCACCTTCCTTAATCCTTAACTGATGATACCTTGATCGAAAATCGATCTTTGAGAATACTGCTGCTCCTTTCATCTGATCGAAGAGGTCATCTATTCGCAGCATCGGGTACCTATTCTTCACTGTAGCATGGTTCAAGTCCCTGTAGTCTATACACAGTCGTAAGGATCCATCCTTCTTCTTTACAAAAATTATCGGTGCGCCCTAGGGCGAGACACTAGGCCTTATTAGCCCTAAGTCCAGTAACTCTTTCAACTGCATTTGCAATTCACAAAGTTCCGGCGCTGTCATCCGATACAGAGTTTTGGATATTGGTTCTGCACCAGGCTTTAGCTCAATAGTAAAATCAAGCTCCCTTTCCGGAGGTAACCCTGGTAACTTGTTCGGGAAAACATCTTGAAATTCTGACAAGACCGGATACTGATCTAATGAGGGTCCCTTCCTGTCTTTCATTGCCTCTACTACATAAAGTCGACACCCTTGTCTCAAGCATCGCTTGACCTTCATAGTGGATATAAAGCGTAGTGACACTTTTCTCTATAGAACCTGGATCTCTATTGGTCTTCCTTAATCATCGACACAAAGCACCCTCTTTGCGAAACAATCTACCAAAGCTCGATGAGCTTCTAACCAATCCATTCCAATGATTAGGTCATATGCCCCGAGAGCAGTGACGTATACTTTCAACCTGGTAGTACACACTCCGAGGTCTACTATACAATTATTGACACTAGGTCCTACTGCTTGTTTTTCCCTCGAAGCCATCTCGACTTGTTTAAAGTCATCGTGCTCGTAGGCTTCCAACCCACTCTTTTCTAATGCAGATGGTGAAATGAAACTATCTATCGCACCAGAATCAAACAAAATATTAACATTGATATGATTTAGCGTACCTGATGACTCCACCACTGTGGATTGATGTTCAGCCTGGCGGTTATTAACTGCTACGTAAATATGGTGGCTGCTACTTGCTCTCCCCATTGGTGCCTTTCCTTCTCTATGCACAAAACTTGATTGTAACTCTGGACAGTCTCGTTCGTAATGGGGTCCTTCGCATATCCAACAGACAATACACGATTGAACCGGTGCACTGTTATGTGACTGATTCCTAAACGAGTTCCTTCCCCTGGAACCCCTGCCCCTGCTCACTGTTCCCTGAGATGGTCGTGGTCCTGTCTGCACCATTGGCGATGAACGAGATACTACACTCGCTTCCATTGAAATCCCTGTAGCTACTGTCCTTGGCACGAATCTATTACCATAAGGCGGTGGCCTTGAGACCCCTCCCCTAGGAAATGTCTGCAGGGCCTTTCCTACGAACCCCGGGCGATGCGAAAATTTCGATCTTGCACCCCCAGTCAAGTTCATATGTTCTTCCACGTAACGCACACTTTCCACCGCCTCCACTACTGAAGACGGCTTCCACATCCTCACCATAGCTCTTATCCTGGGGTTCAATCCATAGATGAAGCGCTCTGCCTATCGTTGGTCACTATCCAAATACGACACATATTTGACCAGTTCCATAAACCTGATCTCATATTCTTCTACCTTTTTGTTTCCCTATACTAAGGCATGAAATGCCCCAACCTGTTGTTCCTCGTAGTATGCCGGTAGATATTTCCTCCTGAACCTTTCCTCGAAAAGTTCCCAAGATATTGTGTCTGGGGTAAGGTGCAATTGTCTTTCCAGGTTGCCCCACTAGTTCAAGGCGTTGTTCCTTAACTTTAAAATGGCGATCTTCACCTTTGAGTTGGACGCATAGTCCCTTAGGGAAAAACACCTGGTCATGCCTTCTAACCATGCTTCGCGCGTTCACTGGCGCGACCTCCGGCAAAATCTGGAAGTTTGATCTTCTACAACTCTCACGTGATGTCTTCAGGTGGAGGTCCTCCCACTGAATCCCTTGACGCTTCTGGATTACCTGTTCCAGACGGTGGGGGTTCCACTTCGGTCCCTGCCGGTTGTTGCCCCTTTAAAGTCTCGTTGATGGCTTCCAACGAGCGCAGTATGAGGGCTAGTTCGGGTGATGGTGGTGGTCGCACTGGTGGTGTTGGAGGTGCTTGCGACGACGCTCCACTGCCTCGACTCCCTCGAGTCCTGACCATCCTGTGTGCTTTGACCTACATCAACCAAAGTTGTCAAGGTGAGTTCCAGGATGTCTCAAATTGGTGCTACTCAAACTAGAAACAAGATTAGGCGTAAGTTTTCTTTACTTGTATGTAAACAGACGTTACTCCATTAGGGGATTGGCTAGTTTAGGGTTAGGTTTAAGCATCTAATCTTTGTTTCTTCGCCCCTATGAAAATAACTATTGGTTCCTTTGCCCTGTAGCTATGCTAGCTTTGCGCCTTACTCGCCACTTCCTATGCTTACGCTCCTAGTGCATATGCCGCCTCCTTTCCGCTTGTCCTAGTCTGAGCCCTTTTTAGTTTATGCTTACAACTTGATTAAAAATGACTCCCGACCTTATGTTTATTAATTTATGCCGATATGCGTACACCAGCGCTGTGTACTTTTCGGCGTTAGTGTTCTTCTTAAGATGCTGCGTTGAGTACATGCATCCCTTTGTGGGCTCCTCCATTTATGTCTTTGGCTCTTGATAGCTTGGCATGTGACATGTATGGCTCTAAAAGGTGCTTGATAGCTTGGCATGTGGTTTTGGGTATGATGGTGAAAGTATTTATTTGTGAAATTATTGTAAAAGAAATAACGCATGGCGCGTTGGTAGGGCGACCATTGTCAAAGCCTTGCACGGTGGGGAGGTCCGGGGTTCGAATCCCATGGACTCCATAAAAATTTATACTCAGCCTTATAATATTAAATTATTTAAATTAAGACTTACACTAGCTTATTAAATTATTAAATTATATATATATTTTTCTTTTATTAATAAAAAAAAAAAAAATTACTATTTAAACCATGAAATTTGAATTTAATAAAGGTTATTAACTTTACGATTTATAAGCAATTAAATTTAAAAAGTTAATTTTACATACGTAATAATAATAAAAAATAAATAAAAATGAATAAAAATAAATATAAAATTGAAATAAAATAAATAAATAATAAAAAAAAAATTAAAAGAAGTCAAATCGGGCACGCATGAAGCCCATGTGCCCGCTTCCTCCAAAATAACCTTATGCCTGTCTCCCCCAACCCTAAACACATCCTTCACCTCCGCATCCTTACTCTGACGCTTCTCCTCTTTGCTCTGTTCTTGGCACTGTAGAGTAATTTATGCATTATCATCATCTTCACTGTTGCTCTCATCATTGCTAAATATGCAGCAGGTTTTGCCCGAAACAACACGATAGCTTATTTCACTTCTTCCAGTTGAATACATGAATAAAGGCAACATCTCCTCCTACGCTTCTAAGGATCGATCACTGCACTACGTGGAAGAAATTCTGTTGTCCGGGTTCGAACCGAGGACGCTGGCTTCTCTCATTTTGGATGGTTGTCATAAGTTGTAAGTTGCTATAATTATTCTTTCCATAATATTTCAGTCGAAACCTCAAACAATTCTACTACCTAATCCTTAAGAGCCTAATTTAATTTAATATCGTCTGATTCGAGGGGTCTTGTAAGTGTGAAAGAACGTTTCTGTTTAATTTGTGCTAGCATGTAGTAATGGAGCCTGAAAATATATGCCACTGGAATTTACAAGGGGTTATAGGTTCAAAACCTCTCAGTGCATACATTTATGATATGAAATGAGACCTGATCCATATGGATACGTACACATGCTAGGAACTAGAGACTCGATATCTCGATAAGGTAAACCCAACATCCATTAACTATAATAATGATCCTTCAACCACTGGCATGGTAACGCAGCATAATAGTCTTTTGTTTTTATAATCTCGGTATTCATGGGATTGTATCCCACCAAGATGCCCTTTTCAATTTTATTTTTTAATTCTGGAGATTCCAATGGATGTCACTATGACATCCATTTTCCAAATATAGGATTGAGAATTCTTTCATAGGAATCATCTGAGAACCTTAATCCCAGGAATCTAAGGATGTCAACCAAAGGCGGGACGTTGTCTGCAGTTTTTTTTTTTTTTTTTCTGGAAGGGCATCAGGACAACTTGCCCAACTTAAAGGGCATGATGTTCTACCGCCTTTTGGCCACCCTTACGTGGAGAAGCAGGCCACTTTTGTGACATTTAAACCCTGGTGGAAGCTAAGACAATAGCCCTTTCGCCAACCCGGTTAACCTCTAGGGGATAATTTTTGCTAGATATAATAGTTGGCCCAGTTTTACTTTAAATTTTGCGACTTTTAATGCCCTGGAAACGGTTGCTTCAGCAGCCCACAACGTTTTCCCTAAAATGATCCTGTTCCACAATTTTTTTTTATAAATGATCTTGTACATACCTGGGAGTTGGAGGTGCACAATATTTAAGTAGTGAGAACGACATTGTTGGGGCATAACAAAACGTTCTCCTCCCAGTGCAAGAAATGTGCATTGAATATATACTTTCATGGAGATATACGTGTCTTCAGATTATTTATATTTGGATTTGGCTTCACTTTTGTATTTCCTAATGTCTATGTCAATAGGGAAGTTTTTTTCTTTTTTCTTTTACCCCACTCTTATTCCTTGAAATTTGAAAATATATGCCCATTTTGTTAATTTTGTTTTTCTGTACTCAGTAATATTCCTTGTAACATCGATAGCTTTGCACAAAGTCGTCTCCACTACATATTTTATATTCATATATCAACCTTTCTTCATTTGCAACTCACTGTCTCCCAATGATGGGTGAAGTTATCACCCAAAACTTGATGAACAACTTGAAGAACTAAAAAATCCTGTATACTTAGAATGATGACCGTTTGAAACATACTTTAGATGATGCCAGGACTGCTAAAAGATGATTTTTCAAGGTTCTCAGCAAATGTCGAAGGCACAACTTCTATTTGGAGGCCCAGGCCTCTAAGAATCTCTGCTCTACATGGAGAACCCGAGGCAAGTATGATTCTCTTTGAGAACAACAATGGTAAATGCTGAATTAACATGGTTGGTTCTGTTTCTGCTGCACTATACTCTTCCTCTGGGGCATGGAGAGAGATATCAACGAAGGTTTGGATTTGGCTGTCGATAATCAGATACCTATGGAATAAATTATATAATTGGCAAGTCCCATAGTCTCTCGACATCTTAATAGAATAAACCTTTCTATCTTTGGGATCTTCCCTTTTATACGGGTTATTCACAGACCCTCAAAACTAGTTGGCTGTTGAGAAACTACAACCTCAAACTTCGATCTGGTGGAATATTGGCTTGTACCAAGATTTCTTCATAATTGTTTAATGGGAAGGTGCACATGGAGTCTGGACAATTTATTTGGATACTAATATCGAATTGTCATGATAGTCAGTACATATAGATAGCTTATCTGGGTAGTAACATCAAATTGCCATGATAGTAAGTAGAAATCACAACCGTAGTTGCTTATTGTACTTCAGTAATTTGTTTTGCATTTCTTTATTTTATTTTTATTTTTTATTAATGTTCTATGTTTTATCTGCAGGTTAAGCATGGCTGGAGTTTTTCTCAAAAGAATGTACAAATAAAAACTACCCCTTATTTAGGCCCTCGGTTCCAGATTTGAACGAGGGCTCTGATACCAAATGTAATGGCTAGATTTACATTTTACATCAATTTATTTTGATAAACTAACTAATTTCATAACACAGTAATGAAATAACAGTAACTTCCATAACATTCAAGAATTTTTACTAATTTAACTCATTCGTATGCAATTTCATCAATATAATAAGATTTAATAACAATTTAATTCAAAACAATGCATAATTCTTACTTGAACCTGATGCTACTATTTGCTCGCCGCTTGCTTCCTTCCCACTTCTTTAGAACACTACCCAAAACCGACCTCCCTGCTGACTAGTTAGCTCCTAGCCCTAGGATATCAACGGATATCCTAGCCCTCCATGCCCAAAACCCCCAGCAACCCCTGGTGCACTGTGTAAATTCCACTCCAAATTTCCCTCTGCCAATTCCCCCGCTCTGCAAAATTCCTCCCCAACTCTCGTAGCATAATCCTCCCCCCAAACTCCTTTTCCCCCTTATCCCTCCTTCACCGACTTTCCTTCATTTACTCCCTTACCTAATATCTTATCCCATTATTAAATATCTTATCCCATTTATTAAATATCTTATCCCATTATTAAATATCTTATCCCATTTATTAAATGCTTCCATTTTTCGGGAACGTAACTTAAATTAATAATATATTTTATTATCCACCTTTATTTATTTACCATATTGATTAATGAGTTAATAATACTTAAATTAATCATAATCAAGAATAACTAATTAATAACAAATAATTAGTTAAGGTTATTTGAATAAATAAATATAGTTTAGCTAATATTTTAGGATTACATTATTAAATTAATTATAATTTATAATCAAGGGTCGTTACAGTATTCTTGTCTACTTATAGGTACCCACGAATTTCATTGACAAATTGGACATGCTATAGCAGTTTAGATATACTTTTCATTTGTTAGTCATAGGCAAAAAATAGGGACTTGGGAAATTATTCCCATATTTTTTTTAAACTGCTTTGATAATTCCCACAGGGATGTTTTACCCTGTGGTATTTAAATATTTGTTATTTTTTGTAATGGACCCATAATCATCATCATCACGGTTGGGAGGACCAGACTATGGATTTATGATAATACAAGCTTGGATGAAAGTGGATGTCTTGTAACATCTTTAGCTTTCAATATATCAAACTTTTATCTCAAGTTTTCTTCATATCGGTTTGCAATTAATTATCGACTACTTTAGCTATCGTAATTCATTGCAGGTTGATGTGATTTGGTTTATGTGTTATCCATATCTGATCTCTCTTGTTTTAAAGCACAATAATTACCTTGCTTCAATTTAATGAATTAAAGGTTTACCTTCTTCGTTAAATGAATCATTTTGTACAAATCGTTGCACACATATTTCTCTAAATGTGATGATTTGTAAATTATAAGATTGTTGTCATTTTTTATGTCTTGTTTGTCCTGTCATTTATATTTGAAGAGCACAGTTGCTTCCTGTTTACGAGAAGCTTGTGGAGAATTTGGTGCGGGTTTTCTCCCACCAAACAGCTAAATCAACTATTGCATACAAGACAAACTTGAAGCGTTACTTCAGGTCAGTTTGCTATTTGTTATTTGATAGTTAATATATTCGTGTTATTTAAGTAGTTTTAAATATATATAGTTTAGATTGTTAGTTAGAATTATTATTTTAGTTGCTTAGCTTAGACAGTTTTTATTTAATTTCTTTCTCATAAAATTATAAAAATCAAAACAACAATAGTTCCGCTGTCTTAGGACAATTTATAAATGATTTTTGCAGGTTTTCATTTAAATCTGTAATCTGTAAATATTGTATATTTGTAATTGGATCTAGCTCTGTTGATAATTGAACATTTAATTTTATAGAATTATTGCTATATAGCATAGATAATAGACTGTATATATGTAGTTTAGATTTGTTTATTACTTTTCTTTAATTTTTGTTTTCTTTAGATTAGTTCCTTAGTGTAGTTTTTCTTTCGTTTACCTAGGACTTAGATCGGCCAACGGATCCGCTAAACCCGTCAGGGTGGATCATCCCAAATGGCTTGGGTTATTTAGACAACCCCCAACTGGATCCACTCTTCCAGTTGGCGAGAGTTAATTTTCGGCCGTCAACAGAGGTGAATAAAGTGTTTTGTCTGTGGAAATATAGGACACAAATATTTTGAATGTCCTGATAGAAAAAGAGATGGAGGAGGAGAATCTCACATTTTATAAGCATAAATACAAAATTTTGAGGCAGAAGATGCAGAAGGAGGAAGATCCCTAATGATGCAAAAAGTTCTCTTCAAGCCAGAGAAGGAGATAGAGAACCTAGTCCAAAGGAACCGTTTTTTCAGAACTGCTTGCAAGAACAAGGATAGGGTATGCAAGGTGATAGTGGACAGTGGAAGAAAAGATAATCTAGCATCCACAGAAATGTTGGAGATGATGGTATTGGAGACATTTTCACATCTGAGCCCATACAAGGTTTCGCGGCTGCAAAAAGGACATCAGGTAACTGTCACTAAACAATGTTTAGTTGAATTTAAGATAGGGGGATATAGAGATGAGATATTATGTGATGTTATTCCCATGGATGTCTGTCATATTTTGTTGGGGAGGCCATGGAAATATGACAAGAATGTTGTTCATGATGCTAGAAAGAATACCTATACCTTGGAGAAGAATGGTGGGATGCATATTGATGCAACCCCCCTCCTCTTTGGGGTTATGCAACCTCTTGGTCACTGGATCGTTCTATCTCCTCAAGCTGGAACAAATCTTTGGTTCCCACTGGAACCCTCACTTTTCATATCCACAGGTCCTTCCTATTGAAACTCCACATGCACAAACAAGCACAACGTGTGAGATTCCCCTCCACGTGATCATCGGTGGTGACCATAGGCCTTATCCAGATGCACTTCATGCTTCGGGACTTTGGGTGTGTTGCATGCAAGTCACCTATGACTCCTATTTCCCAAATCCCCAATTGACCAATCTACGGTCTTTCTTTTTCCTCGATCGACGACTACGATCATTTCACGATTTCGCTTGTTGGGACTTTGCGAGTTAGCCAACCTTGATTGCCCGAATATCGAAATGTCGAAAAGGTCTAATAGTCTCTTAGCTCCTCCCCTAACTCTTCACTGGCATGACCCTCGACTATGACCTGGAGCCCAACTTTTGACGCGTTGAGATTTCACGTATCGAGAATTCTCGATGCAATTCACCTCTCTCCTCCCGACACCCGAAATGTTGAATTTCACCCACATTAAATAAAAGGTCCTCACTATCATGTGATCCAATGTTCCACATTCCTCCTTCACGAAGTTGAAACTTCGCGACTTCGCGTATCGGGAAGTCAAAGGACTTTCCACCTCCATTCTCTTGATCTCTGAAATGTCGATATTCTACCTAGAAAATCAATGATCTAGATCTTCCCTTGATCAACGACTGTGATATTTTCGCGAGTTAGCATTTCGTGAGTTCTCACGAATTCCCCATTGAATTCTTCAAGTTGCAAGTCAGTGAAACACTTAGTGCTCACCATGCTTCCTTTCCAATGGACGGTACCGATGATTTTGGAACTTCCCCTTTCAAATCTTCTACTTGCATAAATGTCTGTCGTGCATCCTCTGATAATGGATGGTCACAATGATGTTGGGATTTCTCATATCATGAATTCGACTCTCCTATGCACTCCAATGGTCTAAACCCCATGCACTTCTTTTGGATCCTGTTATCACTCCAAGAAACCCTCTGTGGTTGTAGACCAGAAGTGCTTGGTAACTTAAGAAATGAATATTTTTATATTTTTAAAAGGTGGATCAATGGGACAACTCAATACAGCTTATGGCATTCAAACGTGAAAATGATAAACAAATAGACAGTGCTCTCAAGGATTGATTAATCAGCAAGTTGCTTTAAAGTGGGTGGAGAACAAATTGTTACTAAACCAGTGCTAAGCAGGGTCTAAGAAACAATTAAATAATTATTATCAGGCTATGAGCTAAACAATGGGATGACAGCCATTCAAAGCTTGACAACACAGATAATAATGCAGAAGAAAGGTGGAAAGATGACAATCAAAACTGAAAGGAACCTGTGATCTGTATTAGCATAGAAAGTCTGA
>ML804892.1:277885-289198 GCA_009831015.1 Picea engelmannii | reverse complement strand
TAAACCTTAGACAAACCTTATTACTAAAATTTTGTTTATCCTAAGTCCATTTATGCAGGGACGGAAGGCGGGATAATGGAGGCTGACAAAGGACAAGGGGGTGAGGATGCAGCAGATGAAGGATGCAGCAAGGTGATGGAGGGACGAGTGAAAAGAATGGAGGGAGGAAAGCGGAATCACCTGAGCTATACTTCGTCACCCGGAGAGATGCCAAATAGATACATATTAGTCAGAAGACTGATTCCCATAATTTATGGGGTGATAACACATTGACAAGTTTCTGATTTTTATCTTAGAAAATCTCAGGAGAGATATTGTCATTATTATACTAGAAAAAGTGTGAGTATAGCATCGAGTCATGCAAGGAGTGTGTAGGCCAGTTGAAGTCTTAGAATTTTCCAACCCAGTGAGTGGTTGAAGAGTTACTGTCGCAAGGAGTGTGCAGAACTGAGGAGTTTAGATAATTAGAAATTATCGAGAAGCTGCAAGAAGTGTGCGCAAAGAACCCTTGGAATTATTGATTTTATAGTAGAAGCCAAGCTCAGGAGGGATAGAGAATTCGAGGGATTCTAAGAAAATAAGAAGGTTGAAGTCACCTCGCAGAGGTTGACCCCAGAAGAGTTGACGCCACTTCCTTTGGCTTGGCGCCAGTGAAAATCTGAATGGACGATGGAATTTCTCGGAGGGAGGAATGCCAAAATTCAGTCAGTCGTTGGATCTAGAAGATCAGGGGAAGGGCTTAGGAGAAAGTCCTTAAGAAATTGTAATCCTAGGAGGAATAGTATCCGTTGGATCTGGATCAATGGGAGTCATCGATCTCTTTAGTTTAGATCTTGACATTTCAACACTCGAAAATTGGAGCATTAGGATTGCGTTACAAAACAGTCCTGATATCGTGAAACACAAAGTCGAGACGTGATTTTGGTTGTCGATTGAGGAGGAGGCACAGGACCATCAGATCTGGTCCTGGGGAGAGGTCCCACATCGGGTTTTCGGGTTTCGTGGAAGTAGAGTGTTTGGTTTGTATCACGCCAACACCCCCAAAATCGTGATTCATGAAATACCTTTGGGATAAAGGTTTTGGTCACATTGGTTGGTGACATGGGTGAGATTTCACACCTAGTGCTTGTTCGCACAAGCATAGCTCCTAAAAAAATGGACCTGTGGTCACAAGTGTGAATATTCCAGCTGGGAATCGAAAAGCCATTTCGGCTCAAGGGGAGATTAAGAACGATCTTTAGACCAGGAGGTAAAGAAAAACCTGATGAGGTAGGGGTGATGCATCATATAATAATAGGATCAAAACCACAAATATCCTCATAAGACCAAGAAAAAACATCTTGAAATTCACCAAGCAACTTAGTGAACTTCATTTTTTCTTCATCGGAACATTGGGCACCTATTTGAACATTCTTTAGACACTCATTTGTTCCAATGTTCAAGGAAACGGTTTCTCCCACATTCCCTTTTGACTCCTAATATTTATTTTTTTCTTTATTGCCTACATAACTCAATGAAAATGAACTTTCTAGAGGAGTCAAGCCCTTAGTAATTTTTCTATCTTACAAGGTGCCTAAAGTTATGTACACCTTCTTTATTTACATTTGAATCCTCTTCATCTGCCTCTTCAGAGAGGTTGGATAAAATGGAAGATTTTTCTTCCATAAAAATTTTCATATGATTTTGTTGCTCAGGGACAACAACCATGTCTAGGAGGGTAGAATCAACTTTAATATTAGACAATTGATTGAGAATGTTGTATTTGGAAGAGGGAAGTGGGGATGTATTCCCTTGACTATCAGTAGCCTTAGAAACCTGAATAGTAACAACTAGTGAAGATGAGCTTGGGCTTGAAGAAGTGTAAGGAGGATCATATTTACCTTTCAAGGCATAAGATTTATTCCTAGTGTTTATTATCATAACATCCTATGGATATGAAAAGTCTAGGACATCAATAGTAGCTTCAGGTATTTTACCAAATATTTCATCTCTGACACTCTTCTTTACCTCACATGTACTTTCCTCATGGTGTTCCTCGCAAACGTTACACCAACTATGAGGCATGGTGGCTTTAGGTTGAAATTTATTTTCATTAAGAGTCTTAAAAGGTGGTGAAGAAGAATATGAGGCCCCAAGGGTAAGAGAGGGGACATTTCCTTTCCACTCACACACTATCATTCGATTATTCATGTCTTGTACAAGTTGTAAGAGGGTAGACATATCCATCTATTTAACTAAATCTCCCTTAGGAAGACTTGTTCTTTCAAGTTGTTATTCATACTCTAAACAAGTATGCAAAGCGGAACCAAGGTTATCAATGGCATTTTCCTCAATCCTATGACGGTAGGGAGAAGTTAGAGCATTATAATAATGCATGAAAGTGGCTTGGTTATGAGGGAGAATAAGTTCAGGAATCTGGTTATATAATTTGGTGAAACACAAGTTGAAAGACTTAATAGTTTCACCATCCTTATAACCAATGTTATTGTACTCCCGTAATTTCTCGACTAGGATTTTGGACTGTCGATAGGTAGAATTGAACCAATAGAATCCTCCCAAGTGGAAATAATCTTAAGAGGAAGGCCAAAGAAATCGGTCGCAACCTTCCCTTCAAGGGAATTAACAAATAAGCACATACAAGTGTCATTGTCATTGGCTCCTATGTTGTGATAGGCATTAGAAAATGCCACCAAGTGTTCATTCGTAGTGACCGTGTTATTCCCTGAAAACTTAGGGAGATTCTCTTTGAATTTAGGAAGTGGATGAGTAGCAAGTGATAGGTTAAGAGGGGAGGAAACATGCCACAGAGTAGTTGTATCATCTTCTTCAAATTGAAAAAGTACATACTTTTTTATGACTTTGATAGGGTTTATGGTAGATTGGACATGGACTTGATGAATATGCAGGCTACCAATCACTGATGAGGATGAATTTCGAGATGAATAAGAACCTTCAGTGCCACTAGATCCACCACTAGATGTCATCTTCAGAATGATAGGTAAGGGAGAGAAAGATGAACTAGACGAATCAGACAAAGTTCTCCTTAGAGTACATTGTTGTGCTGAAAAAATAATGTTTATTCTTCCTATTTAAGAAATAGGATTAATCTCAGGTGATAAACCTCTTCTTCTCCTAGAGACATGAGGGTTTAAAGACATGAAAAGAAGATCAAAATTGTAGGAAAAACAACTATGGTTGATAACTAGGTTGTCTTTTCCTATCTTTCCAACATTCTTGGATACTTATGTCTGATTCAATAATTTCCCATGAGCGTTCAAGATCAACCTGTGTATTAGAAGTCTCTAAGATGGTATTAAAAAATGTTAAAGCAATACTAGTCTGATCTTTAAGACCAGGATCAATATTGGGCTGTCTTGCAACAGTTATAGTCATGAAGAAAAGAAACAATCAAAGAATCAATATCAGAAATATAAATATATTCAATGATGATCAAGCATACAATCACCCAGAGAGGTATGGAATATCTCCCCAGTATGGTCGCCAAATAAATGTTGAGGAAAAGATATGAATTTTTCTTACTCAAGCATTTTCAAATCTTGCTTGGCTAAGGCAAGGTAGCCGAGAATATTACCCTATGTTTTTATCTTCAAAAACGTGTTTCCCAATCCACAAGTATTAATCACAAGGGCTTAGGATGATATTTTTAAATAAAAGATTGTTGCAAAATATAACATTTTTATATAATTTTCTGAATGTAACAGATTGCAAAAAGTAAACTTGGAGACCAAAAAAAAAAATACCAAGTCACATATTAACACAAATGAGACAAAATATCAATCGCTTTATTTCATTCCAAGAAATTAAAAGAATCATTCTCTTTACAAAAATCCCTGTGGGGGCATGGACCAAGGTCAAACTTATGTATCCCCGATGAAAACCATATAAAAGGACTCTGACAAGTAGTAAAAACTGAACTTTAAAATATGGATCAACTTTCCACAGACTGTTGCCCACTTGACTCTGCACAATATTCTTTATCAGTCATGAAACTTAATTCATAAACAGACAAGTCTACACAGACTATCAAAGATAGATTAACACCTCTAAAACAAACATCTGAATGATATGGTTCAACTTTGATCCTTGTTGTCTACAATGGGACCATGTTTTCATAAAATAGAATTAAGATTTTAATGAATTGAAGAATGAATGAAAACTGAACTATCTCAATAAAACTCAAGAGAAAACCTTAGTATGCTTTGTCCTTTGATTCTCCACTTGTTCTTCCTTCTCATTTGGATTTTATGCATTCCAAATTAGTTGAAGTAGTTCAACTACCTCATTTAGTTAAGTTAACTAAAACTTAACTAATCTTTAGTTTAGGGGAATAATAATAATTAAGGGTATTTTATTAAATAATAACTAGTAGGTGGGACCCCTTGTGAGTCCATTTTTATTTCTTAACAAAATAAACATAATTAGACAATCAATCAAACACATGCCTCCTTGTGGCTCCCATAATTTTTCCACAATTTGAAATTTCAATATCAGAAATATTTCAAATTATCCAAAGATGTAAATATCCACAGTATCCAAAAATAATTGGTTGTCCAAAACTTTCAGCAGTCCATTTTCCTCAATAAATCAATAATAACACATAATCAAAAACCATATTTGCAACTTTGAGAGGAAATTGTTCCTTTGATGCTTCTATCCCCTTTTGACTTCCCTGAATTAGCCTTAGGTTGGGTAGAACCTTAAGTCTTGATCTCACTTGAAGGAGAGGAGGGAGAATCAACAAATTTACCTTTATCATGCACATGGTGGGCCTCAGTTTTGAGTCTTTTGCTTGCATGGGAGGAATTTATAGGTGAGTGTGTAGGGGAAATATGAACATTTGGGTTAACAATTGGAGGAGGAGGGGGTAATGAAAAATTTGGACAACCATGATGGTGGGCGATTGTTGGGTGAGAAATTTCCTTCCATCCATCATTCTTAGGAACTTCGTCTTGCAAAGATATATGGGGGGGCATAGGGATACCAAGAACATGCTGGGGTTGGAAGGGAGGCCTCTCTGGTCTAGGCTGGACTATCCCTTTTCCAATACAATTGAAAAATCCATCTTGAAAGAGTTGGTTTAACTCTTGAGGATCAACATTGAAATGTATTGAGAATATGGGCCTTCTAGGCCCTCTATTCCATCTTCCTCTGCCCCTATTGTTTCGACCATGACTTTCTCTGCTGAAGAATCTCATCCTGTATAGAGAAACTATTAGAAAATAGCTATTAACAAACCATACATGGTGTTATCACTGAAATTTCATCTGCAAATGGTTACATGAATCCAGCATCTCCAAAACACCTATTAGTTCATCCATGGCCCAAAAATGCATTTCCAAAGGGCACAAACTATACAACTGGTTTTAAATAAGCATGCACTCATAATACAAAAGAAGCAAGTGCACGTGCGCCAGTCGAAAGCATCAGAAAAGTGCACATCCACCAGATGCGCAAATGTGGACGCAAAAATATGTGCACACCTCAAAATGACACATTAATGATTCTGGTCAACCTCCCACCCACTTCTGGTTCATCTCCCAAGTAGATTTGACTCCCAAGTCGATTTGACTCCCAAATCAGAGCCGAATTCGAGTGGGAGGCTGGTAAAAGACCTAAAGGTGCCCTAAAGGGCCCCTTGTTCATACTCAAGACCGGTTGGATAATTACTCAAATATTTTCTATAAAAAGAGGCCATGGATGCACTATATTTACAAGAATCTATTTGTATTGTTATGCTGCCTCTATTCTCCTGCAAGGAACCTCTTTCCTCATTGGAGCATACACGCACCATTTCATTGGGCTATTCACATCACCTCTTGAGTGAATGAGCTTTGGATTTCTTCAACATTTCCTTTTAGTTTACTATTTGTAAGAAGAGCTCTCTCATTGGGGGTTCAAGAGCCCTCCCTTGGAGGAAGAGGGGACCCATAAGTCTCCCTTTCGCTTTAGTGTTTTCCCACTAATACAATGATCCGGATTATTTTCGGCACGGAATGAGATCAGAGATATAATAAAGAAATGCACAGAGATATTGTAGATATTCAATAATATAACAGAAATTCGTCGGAGATGAAACCATAAACACAAAAATATAGTAATACATGATTTCTATTAATGAAATAAATGTACAGAGACCGTAAAAGTACAGAGTGAAAGACTTGCTAGAATGGTGGTAGCTTATCTCTGAGAAGAGATGTGATGGCTACTCGCATCTGTCAAAAGATGATTATTACAATGAGGCTCTAAGGGCATTTTTAACATAAGTAAAATCCAAAACCCTAACCTCGGAAGATGAAAAGCCAAAAGGTTTGTTGGCCCCGATGGGGGTAGTTGATACGTCAACTTCCCAGGGGCGTAACTTTTGCATACGATCTTCGTTTGGGGTGCTCAATAGCTCATTGGAAATATCTATCCGAGAAGTACAACTTTTGGGTGAGAAACATGATCTATGATCCATGTTTCTCCTCGTTTTCTCAAAAAACATCGTTTAGGGCCTCCAAATGGCCCCGAAAGTTAAAAACTGCTAAAAATAGTAAATTACCAAAATTGCTAGAAACATGATTTGGGCCAGTTGGAGAAGGTGGGTGGCCACCGATATCCACCTGGATCAATCCTACCTCCTTAGGAAGCAATGGTATCCATTTCATTGAGTTTTTGTAACATACCCGCCACCTAAATCAAAAATTTTCGGTCCTCTGTCGGATTTGAACTCCTAAATATCCAAGGAGGCCTATCATAAGCTGGCTCTATCTCTTTTCTTCTCCGTTCTCATGTGATCGTGGGTCAGGATCACGGTCCAGTTTGGACGCAATGTCTAGTTGTGTTTCGTGCTTCGACACTATATTAATGCCCAAACATTAGACTCTACAACCACTGAATCTCTGGCAGGGCTATCGAGCGTCCCACAGGGAGGAATGCCCATGGGGTCAGCGAATGGCCAATAGGAATAAACCTCCATACGAGTAGAGAACCGCCAAAGAGAACAAACCCCGTCGTGCGGTTAGGTGTAGCACAGATGGAAAGAGGGAAACGCGACATGGTGGTCATAATAATAGGGAGGGGCCCCACTTCACACGCCACACTATTCCGGACCCCCCCCCCCTCCTCTTAAAGGCAGAATGGAAAGGGGGGTCTGGAATCCACTTGAGCGTCGTTGATCGCGATGAAATAATCTCAACCGTTTGAGAGTTGCGCGACCAATTCCGGACCTCCCCCCATTAAAGGTAGAATGGCAAGGGGGGTCCGGAATCGAACCTCAGCCATAGATCTGGGCGGATGGACTCTGATCGTCCATATCTACTCGCTACCTATCCTAAAACATAACCACATCCTAGCCTAAATTACCGTCTTTTTTTCCGCATCTAACAGTCATTATAGACCCTAAGATTCCCCGATGAAATCTCTTTCGTTCATCGGGGTTTGGTCTCCAAACTCTCGACGCGCTCTAATTCTCGCTAGCCCTCCAGGCTAAGCTCTCAGTCCACATGACATCTATCTCATAAGACTGTAGCCTTGTCCCCCATCGGGGTTTCAGACTTTCCGATGTCCTGGTTCCTTCGACCTCAGGAATGTCGATTCCCCGATTTTTTGACTCTCGTCAGATCTTCGACACCTGTCCCTCTGAACGGACGGCTCAGATTATGTCGATGTTTTTACCTGGGACTTCCCCGACCTCTTGTCCCTAGAAATTTTTATTTCCCGATGTGCCAAACACCGATGGCGCTTGATCTCCGCCACGTGTCCTCTGCCAACGGATGGTCCTGATCTTGCCGGGATATCGCGGATCGCGATTCCAACAGGTAAGAGTTTCATGCCCTCGAAAAATTCGATTCTCCGATCCCCGACTCCTCGGGATCTTCTGACACGTGTCCCTACTGATGGACAGTTCGGATATTTTCGGGATTTCGCGGATCGCGAATCCTGATGCCACAATCTCTTCACTCCTGAAATCCTCGATGAGTTAAATCCCGACTCCGGTCCTGATGTCTGACGCGTGTCCTGCCGAGATCAACGGCCAGGATCCTTTCTCGGGATTTTGTGACCTACAAGGTCTCGATTCTCTTGACCATCAAACTCCGATGACTCTGATATCCCGATGACTCTTTTGGGACTCCTCGTCTGCATACTAGGACTTAAAACCTGCGCAACTTTCCCGAGATCTGACGGCTGACGGGATCTCTGCTCAGATCTAACGGTTCAGATCTGTCCCACCCCACGCACTCTTCCACTACTTTGTGGACGTGGAAGAATAAACGTTCCACACATTCTCATGGACTTTGGGAAACCTATGGTCCCAATTTCCTCGCTATCCACGAAGATAGAAGGAAAAGGAATAAGGGGTATAACGCTCCGACTACTTCCGTCAATCTGATGGTCGTGAATGACCATGGGTCTTCCGACAGGATCTCATCTGTCGATTTGTTACCTATCTCTGTGTTGATACTTCAGAATCTTAAGAAGGTCGTTCCTCCTCGTATAGGGTTATTAAGACTTGCGAGTTCAATTCCTTTTTCTGGGTTCTTGGTAAACCATTCTAGGAAGGGAATCTCTGTGAAGAGATCTATTCCAGGGAATTCCTGGAAACAGACAAAGGAAAGAAAACTCCCAAGGATGGGCTGGATGTCTGACGGGGTTCAACTCATGCATAATTAAATCTATTCATCAACATAATCCATGCAGGGTTTATAAGCATATATCTATTATTTCTTATCAAAACACTGCACATGCATTCTTACACTGAAATCATTCACAATATCACAGTTCTATGAGCCTATATGTATACATCTCAGTCTATAAATTTCAAGATGAAATACATATAAAACACTTATTAGAGATAACACCAGAAGTGGGTGTGACTACTGAGAGGGGTGCTCATTTCCACCCAACCGTAGGCTCAGCGACTCCCAACGGATTTACCACTAGCCACCCCCGATCTGAGACCACGATGCTCTGAGACTGCGTCTCTCTGTCTGCCAGTGACCAAGAGCGAAGGTTGCAATCCTTCCTCTCTGCTATCACTCACTTCGCATCATGCCAGAGTTCCGCTCGCGTCTGCCCCCTCAATCACCTCTGCCATACGCCTTATCCTCTCGCGAGGTTGCGTGTGGCACGATTTCCCTCGCACTGATCAGGCCTAACGACTCTACGGATGGGCGGTTCACCATCCCATCCCTCATCAAGCCATCTGCCTACCAGTCTACGAGCCATTAATTTTTAGGGCCAGCGAGCCGCTTTTGGTTCTCCGGGCCAGTGGAGTCCAAATATGGTATTTAATTCTCGGTGGGAGTTAACGCCGCCTTTTCAGGTGCCCCCCCACCGCCATCGTGGTCTCTTTTTCTACACATCCCCTCTCAGCAGTCCTGTAATAAGTTCAAAATGTCATTCACATTTATTGACCTTTTCCTCAAGGTCTATTTACATCACATATTCACATGTATGAGTTTTCCATAGTTCTTGGCCAGTCCATTTATATTTACAAGCTGGGGGAAATAGGGTGTTACAATTCCCTCCCCCTTAAAAGGAACATCATCCTCGATGTTCTTATCTACTAACATGAATTGTATTTAGAGAAGTAAACAAAATTGGATATGCCTGTCTCATGGCATCTTCCATCTCCCATGTAGCCTCATCTGGGCCAAAATGTTTCCACTGCACCTTTACCTGTGCAATGGTTTTGTTCCAGAGCTGGGTTTCCTTTCTGTCCAATATGCATTGGGGTTCTGGTAGAAATTCTCCCTCCAGTTCCACCTGGATCACAGACCAGTCAATTATATGATTAGCATCATGTACATATTTCTTCAATAATGAAACATGGAAAACATTATGTGCTTTTACTGTGGGAGGAAGTGCTAGCCGATAGGCTACAGGTCCCACTTTGTCTAGAACCTCAAAGGGTCCACAATACCGGGGTGCCAATTTGGCACAAGCTCCCATTTTCAGGGAGCTCCTTCTGGGCTTAATTATGAGATATACATGGTCTCCCATTTTGAGCTCTCTTGGAGTTCTCTTTTGATCAGCATAACTTTTCTGTCGGCTCCGAGCGACCTTCAGATTTTGTTTTATCTGAGTCACTTGTTGTTCCATTTCTTTTAACATATCAGGTCCAATAGAAATCCTATTTACATGATTACTCTAGCTGACTGGAGTATTACACTGTCTACCATAGAGGACCTCGAACGGACTCATCTTTAAGGATGCTTGATAGCCGTTGTTGTAGGAAAATTCTACCAACGACAGGTAGTCTTCCCATTTCCTGGGCTGATGCATCACATGCATCCTTAACATATCTTCTAATATCTGATTTACTCTTTCTATCTATCCATCGGTTTAAGGGTGATAGGCGGTACTAAACAACAATTTGGTCTCTAAACCCGTCATCAGTGATTTCCAGAATTTGGAAGTGAATTTTGTGTCTCTGTCAGATATTATCTCTTTCGTCATACCGTGAGTCTGAATACCTCTTTCATGAATACCTGGGCGATATCTATTGCCTTGCAGGTCGATTTGATGGGGATGAAATGAGAAGACTTGCTTAGTTTATCCACCACTACCATAATGGCATCATTCTGTTTGTTTGAAGTTGGTAATCCAGTGATGAAATCCATGGAGATGGTTTCCCATTTCCATTCTGGGATGGGTAAAGGGTGTAGTAATCCTGCTGGGTGTCGATGTTCTGCTTTAACCTATTGACATTCTATGCATTGGGCCAGATATTTGGCTATGTCCTTCTTCAATCCAGGCCAATAAAAAAAATTTCAGGTGGCAGTGATCATTTTCTGGTATCCTGGGTGACCAGTGTAGGGTCTTTTATGTAGTTCATCCATGATGAACCTCTTCAATTCGTCACAATTGGGAATGTACAGTCTATCTCTGTAGGTGAGAAGACCTCCTTCGGTCATCTGATAGCCTTCATATTTTTCTCCAGCGGGTTCTTGTTGTAGGTACAGGGTCACATTTCGGACGAAGGGATCTGTTTCTTGTGCCTCTTTGACTCTGTTCTTGACATCTGTCTCGTAGGTACTCACCACTGCCAGGTGAATTGTTCTCATGCTTTTGCTGAGGGCATCAGCCACCCTATTCTCCTTCCCTTTGATGTGTTTGATTTCGAAATCAAATTCTCTAAGGAGGTCCATCTATCTGGCTTGTCTATCATTAAGCTTGGGTTGATCAAACAAATACCGTAATCCACAGTGATCTGTCATAAGCACAAATTTCCTTCCCAGGAGGTAATGCCTCCACATTTTTAAGGCATGCACTATGGCAGCCAATTCTAAATCATGAGTCACATAGTTG
>ML804892.1:257973-275701 GCA_009831015.1 Picea engelmannii | reverse complement strand
CCGGTATTCCTTGGGTAGCCCACTGATGAAGCGTTGTGCCTTCGCCTTCTCTGCCTTGATGTAGGGTACATATCTCAGTAAGTCAAGGAATTTGTTGACATACTCCTCCATAGTAAGTTGCCCCAGTTTGAGTTCATAGAACTTTTTAGCTTTCTCGTCTAAATACCTTTACAACAAATACTTCTTTCGAAAGTACTTCTCGAACCGTTTCCAAGACAGGTCCTCCTCGCGGACCCCTTTCATATTCTTAAGGTCTTCCCACCAGATGGAAGCCTTTCCATTCAGATTGAAAGTGGCCACTCAGGCCTTCAAGTTCTCTGAGAAATCATGGACTCTGAAATATTTCTTCAGTCCAAGTAGCCAAGCCTCAACTTCCTCTCCCTTCTTTATCTCGCCATCGAAGGAGGGAGGTTTGGCCTTCCTGAATTCCTCAAATTTGTGACTCTTGGAAGTCTTTTTCTTCTTCTGCTTCTTTGGAGAATAGGAACTGGTCTTGCTGCTGGAAGAGCCTTCTGAATCACCAGCTTCCTTCTCAGTGGAATCGTCTGGCACTGGTCCTTTACCTCTGTGGGGGACCTTTCTAGATGTGCTTCTCTCAGTGTGACCACTGACACGACCATGATTCTGCATCTCTGGTTCATGCTGCATTTGTCGTTGTAGGTCGGATAAGCTTTGTAGTAGAGCTGCATTAATTTCGGTTTGATTTTCTTGTTCTTTCATCATCCTTTCATTATCGGCCTTGCAGCTTTTCAATTCGACCATGAGACTCCTCACAGTCTCAGCTAGGTCTGGAGGGGTTCCTATTTCTCTTCTTTCATCTGACTCTTCATCTCTGCTGTGGGAGCCTTCTCCCACCTCTTGGTGAGTCACCATTTTCTGCGTTTGTGGATTCCCGTGGTTGATCGTCCGCTTGAGTGAAAAGACAAACGCTGACTATTAGTCAAGAGTTAATTCATTTATTTATTTTTTATTTATTTTTTAATTTTTTTAATTTTTTTTATAAATGGCGCATAAATTCATAACTCTTTCACATGCACACACAGTCAGGTTTTCACTTTCCAGGTTCTTAATCCTGGGTGAGATAGTTAAATCAGGGGATTAGTCCTCATAGGAGTGTTTTGAACGAGGTTTAGGCGTGACTCGTGCATGAGCCCAATCAGGCTGAGTGTTGTAACCATGCTCTGATACCAATTTGTAACATACCCGCCGCCTAAATCAAATTTTTCCGGTCCTCTGTCGGATTCGAACTCCTAAATATCCAAGGAGACCCAGCATAAGATGGCTCTATCTCTTTTCTTCTCCGTTCTCACGTGATCACGGGTCAGGATCACGGTCCAGTTTGGACGTAGTGTCTATTTGTGTTTCGTGCTTCGGCACTACAGTAATTCCCAAACATTAGACTCTACAACCACCGATCTCTGGCAGGGATATCGAGCATCCCACTGGGAGGAACGCCCATGGGGTCAGCGAATGGACAATAGGAATAAACCTCCATACGAATAGAGAACCACCAAAGAGAACAAGCCCCGTCGTGCGGTTAGGTGTAGCACAGGTGGCAAGAGGGAAACGCGACACGGTGGTCATAATAACAGGGAGGGGCCCCACTTCACACGCCACACTATTCCGGACCCCCCCCTCCTCTTAAAGGCAGAATGGCAAGGGGGGTCCATAATCCACTTGAGCGTCGTTGATCGCGATGAAATAATCTCAACCGTTCGAGAGTTGTGCGACCAATTCCGGACCCCCGCCCATTAAAAGTAGAATGGAAAGGGGGGTCCGGAATCGAACCTCAGCCGTAGATCTGGGTAGCTGGAATCTGACCATCCATATCTACTCGCTACCTATCCTAAAACATAACCACATCCTAGCCTAAATTACCGTCTTGTTTTCCGCATCTAACGGTCATTATAGACCCTGAGATTCCTCGACGGAATCTCTTCCATTCATCGGGGTTTGGTCTCCAAACTCCCGACGTGCTCTAATTCCTGCTAGCCCTCCAGGATAAGCTATCGGTCCACATGAAATCTATCTCATAAGACCGTAGCCTTGTCCCCCATCGGGGTTTCGGACTTTCCGATGTCCTGGTTCCTTCGACCTCGGGAATGCCGATTCCTCGATTTTTTGACTCTCGTCAGATCTTCGACACCTGTCCCTCTGAACGGACGGCTCGGATTATGTCGGGGTTTTTCCCTGGGACTTCCCCGACCTCTTGTCCCTGGAAATGTCAATTTCCCGATGCACCAAATGTCGATGGCGCTTGATCTCCGCCACGTTTCCTCTGCCAACGAACGGTCCTGATCTTGCCCGGATATCGCGGATCGTGATTCCAACAGGTAAGAGTTTCACGCCTTCGAAAACTCCGATTCTCCGATCCCTGACTCCTCAGGATCTTCTGACACGTGTCCCTACTGATGGACAGTTCAGAGATTTTTAGGATTTCGCGGATCGCGAATCCTGATGCCACAATCTCTTCACTCCTGAAATCCCCGATGAGTTAAATCCCGACTCCGGTCCTGATGTCTGATGCGTGTCCTGCTGAGATCAACGGCCAGGATCCTTTCTCAGGATTTTGTGACCTACAAGGTCTCGATTCTCTTGACCGTCAAAATCCGATGACTCTGATATCCCGATGACTCTTCCAGGACTCCTCTGATGATCTGACGGCTGACGAGATCTCTGCTCAAATCTAACGGTTCAGATCTGTCCCACCCCACACACTCTTCCACTACTTTGTGGACATGGAAGAATCAATGGTCCACACGTTCTCATGGACTTTGGGAAACCTACGGTCCCAATTTCCTCGCTATCCACGAAGATAGAAGGAAAAGGAGCAAGGGGTATAACGCTCCGACTACTTCCGTCAATCTGATGTTCGTGAATGACCATGGGTCTTCCGGCAGGATCTCATCCGTCGATTTGTTACCTATCTCTGTGCTGATACTTTGGAATCTTAAGAAGGTCGTTCCTCCTCGTACAGGGTTATTAAGACTTGCGAGTTCAAGTCCTTTTTCTGGGTTCTTGGTAAACCATTCTAAGAAGGGAATCTTTGTGAAGAGATCTATTCCAGGGAATTCCTGGAAACAGACAAAGGAAAGCAAACTCCCAACGATGGGCTGGAAGTCTGATGGGGTTCAGCTCATGCATAATTAAATCTATTCATCAACATAAGCCATGCAAGGTTTATAAGCATATATCTATTATTTCTTATCAAAACACTGCACAGGCATTCTTACACTGAAATCATACACAATATCATAGTTCTATGAGCCTATATGTATACATGTCAGTCTATAAATTTCAAGATGCAATATATATAAAACACTTATCAGATATAACGCCAGAAGCGGGTGTGACTACTGAGAGGGGTTATCGTTTCCACCCAACCGTAGGCTCAACGAATCCCGACGGATTTACCACTAGCCACCCCCGATATGAGACCACGATTCTCTGAGACTGCGTCTCTCTATCTGCCAGTGACCAGGAGCGAAGGTTGCAATCCTTCCTCTCTTATATCACTCACTCCACATCATGCCAGATTTCCCCTCGCATCTTCCCCCTCAATCGCCTCTTCCATACGCCTTATCCTCTCGCGAGGTTGTGTGTGGCACGATTTCCCTCGCACTGATCAGGCCTGACGGCTCTACGGATGGGCGATTCACCATCCCATCCCTCATCAAGCCATCTGCCTACCAGTCTGTGAGCCATTAATTTTCAGGGCCAGCGAGCCGCTTTTGGTTCTTCGGGCCAGTGGAGTCCAAATACGGTATTTAATTCTTGGTGGGAGTTAACACCGCCTTATCAGGTGCCCCCCCACCGCCATCGTGGTCTCTTTTTCTACACATCCCCTCTCAACAGTCCTGTAATAAGTTCAAAATGTCATTCACATTTATTGACCTTTTCCTCAAGGTCTATTTACATCACATATTCACATGTATGAGTTTTCCATAGTTCTTGGCCAGTCCATTTATATTTACAAGCTAGGGGAAACAGGGTGTTACAGTTTCTGGGGGAGAGGGGAAAGCGATTGTTGAATCTGAATCTTGGTGAGTTGCTTGCCTTGTTGGAACCGTCGCGCTGCTTGGTTTGTTGAAGGTCATCACAAACCTATGGTTGGAAGGGTTGGACCCTTTTAACCAATTTGGCTACATGAGATGACTGTGTGCAAAAGGTATCTCTTTTCTTTGCTGCAACCTTGTTGACCTGCTTCTGGTGGATAGAAGGTGCTTGGGCCAAGGATGTAGTGGTTGCAGTATCCTTTTGTTCCCCTTTTGAACAAATTGTGGAGAAGATGAATTTTGTAGTATGAGATACTACCTTGCAACACTGTTTAGGTGGGGAAGTAGTTGGAACTACCTCTGGTATCCTGTAGAGATGACCCCCCAGAGTAATAATGACACTACAGGGTCAAGACTCATAGATAGCATGGCGTTTCCACATATATGGCTGGCCCAAGAGAACATCACAGACATCCAGTGGGGCAACATCACATAATACCTCATCTTTGAAGGGTTGGATGTCGTATGACAATCAAAAATGTTGGCTGACACGAAGATCTCATCCTTGGTGAAGCCACCCAATGTTGTATGGTTGTGGGTGTGGTGTTGTCGACAATCCCAACTATTTGATGACCTCTGCTGAGATGAGGCTCTTTTGGATTCCACTATCAACAATAAAATGCAACGGGGTCCCCTTCCCCACATCTGTGAATGAAAAAGGCACTCCCCCTCTTCTGGATCTATTGGTTCTTTTGGTTGAATTGCTGCGGTCACGACAATAGTAGTGGGGTCTGCATTGATGATCTGTCTTTTACCAGTATTTTCAGAATCAGATTATGAATCAGGGTTCATCTCCTTGTCTTTGATCTCGACCACCAATGACTGTTTTGAGCGACATTCATTGGTGTTGTGCCAGGGGATTTTTTGGAAATCGCACCATTTTTCGGTGTCCTTCTTTGCCTTCCCGTGACCCTTTTTTTCCTATGGCTTGGACTGGTTTTTGGGAGACTATTTGTTAGGGTTGTCTTTGTCATACTTTGGTTGTTATGGATTTACATATATGAACTCCCATTTGTTCTGGTGATTAAATTTCTTCTCAATTTTAATAGCATATCGATAAGAAGCACCGAGTGATGAGATGTCTAGAAAATCCATTTCAGTCTGGATGTATCTGTGTAGAGCCCCACGGTATTTCACAACCAAATGTTGCTTGGAGTCTTTGATACCCATCTTGGTGTGCAAGGTATGGAAGTTATTGGTGAAATCTGGAACTACATGGCCCCTCTCTTGCCGTAGTGTGGTCCATCTCATGTACCGGTCCTCATAGTTTCCAACAGGATAATATTTTTCCTTTGTCGCATCCACAAAAAAATCCCAAGTGGGCTCGGCCCCATATATTCCAGACTCCTTTGTGGAACTCTACTCCCAGTAAGTTTCCTACCAATGTTTGACATGGGGGAGAGCCTTAAGGAGTGCGAAGGTGATCTTTTCCTTGTCGGAAAAATTATGAACAGAGAAATAAACTTCTAGCAAATTTAACCATTTATCTAGGGCATCTGCATCTATTTGACCTTCAAATACAGGAATATCAAAATTAACCTGTAACTTGAAAGGAGAGGTGCCTCCAAAGTGGTCGCTTGATGAATATGCGCCTGATGCTATCGGCAGGCATTGAAGGATGTGGGAAAAATTCTCCATCATTTCATCCCTCTGTCACGTGAGAGCTTGCTCAAGCAACAGACTGATAGGATCGTCTGCTCCGTCGTTTTTCTTTTCTTCTGCCATTGAGGGTTTCTTGGGTGTGCAAGAGAAATTTTCCTCAAGAGAGACAAGCTTGAGACCCAACTTGCTATACTCAGACCTTGTCGAGGACATGCACTAAAAAACGATCAAGAGCAACCTTCTCTGATACCATTGATCCGGATTATTTTCGGCACGAAATGAGATCAAAGATATAATAAAGAAATGCATAGAGATATCACAGATATTCAATAATATAATAGAAATGCGTCAGAGATGCAACCATAAACACAGATATACAGTAATACATGATTTCTATTAATGAAATAAATGTACAGAGACTGTAAAAGTACAAACTGAAAGACTCGCTAGAATGGTGGTATCTTATCTCTGAGAAGAGATGTGATGGCTACTTGCATCCGTGAGAAGATGATTATTACAATGAGGCTCTAAGGGACTTTTTAACATAAGTAAAATCCAAAACCCTAACCCCAGAAGATGAAAAGCCAAAAGCTTTGTGGGCCCCGATGGGGGTAGTTGATACGTCAACTTCCCAGGGGCGTAACTTTTGCATACGATCTTTGTTTGGGGCTCTCAATAGCTTGTTGGAAAGATATATCCGAGAAATACAACTTTTGGGTGAGCAACATTGATCTGTGATCCATGTTTCTCCCCGTTTTCTCAAAAAAGATCGTTTAGGGCCTCAAAATGGCCCCGGAAGTTAAAAACTGCTAAAAATAGTAAATTACCAAAATTGCCAGAAACATGTTTTAGGCCATTTGGAGAAGGTGGGTGGCCACCGATATCCACCTAGATCATACAATCTATCCATTGGTGGCATGAATATTGGTCAATTGTTTGGTTGAATTTGGTTCTATTTCCCTTTTTCACTTTAGTTTAGTTTCTTTAATTGTTATTAAATTAGTTGTTTGTTTATTTCTTATGCTTGATGTTTATAACTCTTGCATTCACTTATGTATTTTTCAGCTAACCCAACTGAACTTGTAAGTGTCCCTCTTTTTCTCATTCAGGTGACGAAAAGGATACAATAGATTGATGACTCCACTGGGGATAGCTATCAATTTCCTCCCCATTTGGGTTGTTTGAGAACTTCTTTTTGGTTTATTTGACTTGTATGGATCATAATTGGACCAAACCTACCTACAAAAAGCTAAATTCAGAGCTGAGATAGGAGAAATTCATTCGAAATTTTCTTCCCGACCATGTATCAAAAAGTGCACGCCTTTTTTATCCCACAGGGGCACCTTCTGAGCATGTGCACCAAGAGCACTTTTCTCCTCAGTGCATTCTGCGCAGGTACGCCCACAGGTTGTTTTTTATTTTGTGCATTGGCGCCACATGCGCCTTTTTCTACTCTGTGACCCGCGCATCTGTCCAGAAATTCAACATTGTAAGGGTTTTTTGTGATGTTTTGAAGGCCCATAGCCTTCTAAATATTGATTCTATGCAATTTGTAATATGCACCAAACTTAGATGCCCTCTCCACATGAAGGGTTAGTCAAAACCTAGGCACTTAGGGGGTTAAAATCCATACTTTTCCTCTTTCTTCTTTCATTTTTCCACACGGATGGATTTCTTTGATTGTAAAAGTTAAGCTGGAATCATTCAATATCAAATATATAAACACTTGCATTGGGACCAGAAATCAAACTTCAATCGTAGACTATGCTCTTCTCTCGCACCATTGAGCAATCTTGAGAATCAAAAAAATGATTGAGGGAATATTTCATCTCCCTAAAAGAAAAATTATTTAGGAGAGGACAATAGCCCCCTTGGGACTCCTCTTAGTTTCTTTTTTAAAACATCTTAAATTTGTAAGGGCCCATACATGCCCACATGCTGCAAAGATAGGATAGTTTTGAAGATACTTTCATAGTTTACATCACTAGGGGAGTTTAAAGATTATTATAATGGGACCATACATGCCCACATTGTTGGACAATTGAGAGGGGGGGGGTGAATCCGTTGTTACTGTGCTTAAACAATTATCCTTATTTTAAACTCTTTAAAGAGCACTCAATGAAAATCACAATAATGTAGGGAAGTAAGCAATAGAACATTCAACATCATTCACACATATGAGATACACAAAGACAGATATTTCTTGAGGAAACCCATAAAGGGTAAAAACCTCTTCTTCTTTATACGATAAGTAATCTTTACATTTTGTACATTATCATACTTATGAGAACCAACTCATAATGAGGCTACAACCTCTGTTTTGCAATCTACTACTTGCTGAGAGCACCAACTCTCTGGATTCTCTAGAACCCACTAGAAGGAAGCACCAACTCCCTGGTTTCTCTAGCACCCACTAGAAGGAAGCACCAACTCCCTGGTTTCTCTAGCACCCACTAGAAGGAAGCACCAAATCCCTAAGAGTTCCAACACCAACTAGATCGAAGCACCAACTTCCAGTCACACAGGCACCAACTNCTGGATTCTCTAGAACCCACTAGAAGGAAGCACCAACTCCCTGGTTTCTCTAGCACCCACTAGAAGGAAGCACCAACTCCCTGGTTTCTCTAGCACCCACTAGAAGGAAGCACCAAATCCCTAAGAGTTCCAACACCAACTGGATCGAAGCACCAACTTCCAGTCACACAGGCACCAACTTGTAAAATAGAGAACAACAGTTCTCCCTTGCACCACCCTGCCACCCTGGTTTCTCTGGCTGCAACCAGATGGAATCTACAACTCCCTGTGTTCAAGCACCCACTTGAAGCTCTGAGGAAAACAGTCCTTCCTAGCACCTCCCTACCACCCTGAAATATAAAAAATTTCTTTCTGTGAATTTATTGTAATGATTCAATAGTTTTCATTTGTTTACCAGTCTCATCACTGTTCTGCTACACTTCTCTACTCTACCTGCATCAGTGTCTTCCTGCACCCCTGCCTTACACTTTATGTTATTTTTCCTTTTATGCTCTGTGCACCAAGTCCCTTCTATGCACCATTCCTATTTTGTGAATTTCAGCTGCTGCACTCTGCCTCCTTCTACACACCTGAATCACTCTCAACAACAACACTCATCTCTTCTTTGTTGTGCATTGATATAGTCTCTATGCACCTTGTGCATGTTGTTTGTACAATGCTTCTGCATGCTCTCCCCATGTTGAGTGCTCTACCTGATCATCATTACAACTCTTTAGCTTCTTTGGTTGTTAAATCCATGCGTCCATCATCACTGGGTGTTATGCTGAGATTCCTTAGCCTCTCCAACAGTTGAAACTCTTCATATTCTCTGTCACAGTCGAGCTCATTCCCTCTGTTGCAGTTCTAGGCTCCAACAATCTTACATCTATCAATAGACTCTATGAATAGTCTTCATGCCAGTGGAAGATACCTCGAGACTCTTCATCTTCTTTGGCGATCACCTTGAACTCTCTTCGAGTCCTCTGGCAGAAACCATCATTCATTTCTAGTAGTTACACTGTGAACCTCCAAGAAAACGCATCAGCAACTGAATCACCAACCGTCCAAGAGTCATGATTCAGTTCATCTAACTGAATCATAACTGATCGATTAACTATGAAGAGAAATAGTAGCCCTTTGATCATATTTCCAAGTATCTAACACCACTGGATTACAAGCACAGGGTCTCACGTTGATTTTTCCATTTCGCATTTCAACATTTCAACATTTTTGTGGTGAAGTGTTCCGACACTCCAACTCCCGGTATCCGAAACCTAGACCAAAAGGTGTTTTTCACATTTTGGCATTTTGCAATTTCACATGTCGCAAATTCTTGTTGCGAGGCATCTCGACTCTCCAAGTCGTGCTCTTCAAAATGGATTTTAGTTGTCAGTGCCTTCCTTCAACTCTCGACGATGTGACCATAGACTATGTCCACTCATTAATCATTTGAGTGCTTTGCTCTTCAAATCAACGGTCCACGATCCATGGTGATCGGACGACTATCCTCTGCCCCAGAACTTCATCTTTTGGGACTTTGGGTAAGAGTTGGTGCTAAAACTCCCGAAACTAAATTCCTAGAATGACATCACTCGATGGAGTGTCTTGATCCATGTTTCTACCACGTGTCACTCAGAATTGTGATTTCTAGGTACCTGAAATGCCAAATCAACTTGACACTTGTCCTTATATGATTGTGCCACGTGTCCTTTCTGACATAGGCTTCCACCTTTCCTTGCTGACATGGTCTGCCACCTTTCCTTGCTGACATGGTCTGCCACATTCACCTCCTAGGTCTGATGACCTAGATTTGTCCTTGATCCAACGACTAGGATTATTTCAAGATTTCGCATATCGCGAGTTTGAGAGGTTAGGGAACCCTGTTCCTTTGACTTTCCAGTTAGAAAAATGATGATATTTCGCCACGTGTCCTATGGACCCAACGGTACAGATCTTATCGTGATTTCAAAACTTCATGGGCCTTCATCGTGTCTGTTTCAGGATTTCGGGGTTCACTACTTCAAAGGTTAAAGTTCCTTTGATCTTTGATTTCCTGGTCTCCAAAACTCCGAAATGGAGTCTTTGTTGATGTGATTGTTTCTGGATTTAGGCATTTCGCATTTCGCAACTTTGGGACTCCTATGATGAAGAGTCTCGACTCTTGACTCCTCCAACTCCCTATATCTGAAACTCTGAAACTTTGTGGTTTCACATTTTGCGATTTCATCATTCTTGTCGTGAGTTTCCTTGACACCTCCAACTCCCGGTATCTAAAACTCTGAAATGGAGTCTTTGTTGAAGTGCCTGTTTCGAGATTTCGGCATTTCGCATTTCACAACTTTGGGACTCCTGTGATGAAGAGTCTCGACTCTTGACTCCTCCAACTCCCAGTATCTGAAACTCCAAAATGGAGATTAAGTCGTGGTTTTGCATTTCACGATTTTCTGCCGTGAGTTGCTTCCTTGACTCCTGGAGTTTACACTTCTGAATGGGATCCAACAATCACTTGTTGAAATTACCATTGCCATACCATTATCCCTGCGCTATTGGTCGTGATCTTTTCCATCAATGACAAAGACGCATATTCTACACTATCTCTTTTGATCTTATCGAGATTTCTCTACTGCGTCTTCCCAAAATACTTTTGGTGCCCGCCTGGCACATTCTTCCTATACTTAAGCCGTTGTCATTATTTTACTTGCCATCAATGACAAGAATACGCTGCCTGTAAAACATGCCAACACACATGTCCACAATCTAGGATAGTCTTTTGAATATTTCTTAGATTAAATCACATTAGGGAGTTTAAAGAATTAGTAAGGACCTACATGTCCACATGCTAGTTCTCTAGGGACTTTAAAATTCTGCAAGGTTGTACCATTGGAATCTAGTAAGATAGGTAATCAAGACTTGTAAGGACTACACAATGTCCACATGTTGCAAGGTGAAACCTAACTTATTAAAAATTTGGCACATTTTATCACTTTCTCACACACAAGTCAGTACTCACTCACATAGTTTCATCTCGAATTGTGGAGGTTGAAGTAAGTTTCCCCCAAAAGGATTCTGAAACAACCCACCCCTTTTCTTGAAGGAAATATCCACTCCCACTTAATTTGAATGATATTGATTCACACCCCCAATCTCACAAACAACCATATATAAAAAAAATCTAAAAAACTCACTAATTTTTCCTCCATGGGAGGTGCCAAAAGAAATGTTTTAGTCTATGTAGGATATTGGGGATAGGCATCCAAATAACTCCCCATTATCTGGTTCTCACATCTTCAAACATTAGAAGTTGTCAAACAGGTAACTTTAAATCCTCCAAGTCAAGTGTTCCTAACACCACAAGGTAGGGAGATACCTGTGAAGGGTCGAAGGTCGAGGTCTAGTTGTTCTATACATCCCCCCTTGAGGCACCCACTTCTTGGATAGGATCCAACCCGTGACCCATTTCTGAGGCCAAAAATCTAAATGTCGCACTTTGACCGAGGTACCTAGTGACCAAATTTTAGGACATCTACCCAGGTGGAAATTGTGGGCTGCAATTACACCTTGATCGGATTTTGTGTGGATATTGAGAAATATCACCATCTCTTTTGGGATATGCACCCTCTACCCCTCATTATAAATGATTGTTTCATCCTTCACTAGTTCCTCTTCCGGTGACTTTAGACACCACTTTTGAGTGCTATTAGAATGCCTAGTTCTATTTGAGAGGAAGGAAGTTACGTCTTTTAGGACATGAGCATTTGTTTTCTTGGTTCTCCCATGCAGACAAAATCCACCTACCCAGATATATACTTCTTTGCCAAAATTGATTTATGTATGATGCTCTTGTGATTACAAAATGATTATGAGATATATTGTGAAGGTCCAAGTTATACAAAGTCTCTTGTTCATTTATTACTCTCATCACCATTTCCACACATTCACTTTTCTAGTCGGACATCATAGGGGACCCACATAATCCTCGTCGTTCCAGACGCTTTCTAGATCTCCCTCCTATTATAGGGGGCATTCCTAGTCTTGCCAAATCATCAGCTCCAACTTCTCACACCCCTGTGAGTGCTATTTTCTTGGGATCATCTTTCCTTAGTTCCACTTTACTTGGGTCCACTTCGCAAGGACAACCGTCCATTAACTCTCCTTCACAAGGAAGCAGGGGGCACACTTCTTAACAAGGGGGAGGTAAAACCCCACCCCACCACCCTCAAGGGTCGAGTACACAAACCACTCACACAATGTATAGAAATAATCCTCCACCACCACTTCAGATGCCATACTTGGCTTCCCTCAACATACCGGATCTGAGCAAGCTCACGAATGATCCTATATTACACAACCCCACATGGCCTGCAATGCCCACCAAACTACCTTCAGACATTCCCATGTTTGAAGGAAAGGCAGGAGATGACCCTGCCAACCATGTCATGACCTTCCACCTATGGTGCTCTTAAAACAACATCATGTATGACTCCATGTAGTTAAGGTTATTTAAATGCACACTCACAAGCCCATCAACCAAGTGGTATGTAGATGAAAAATCAAAGTCCCACGTGACTTTTGAATCTTTGGCCAAATAATTTTTGACCTTCTTTAAACTACCAATCCACCATGAAAATGGTCTCGAAATACTCTCCAAGTTTAAATAAACCTCTGCAACACACATCACTGACCACATCCACGAATGGTGTCGGAAATGTAGTTTATGCAAAGCAGAAACCACCAAACAACAATTCCTTGATTGGTTTCTTAGATAACTTGTATTCCTCCTTGCCAAAGATGTGACCTCCACCTTCCCCCAGTCTGAAGAGGATTCCAACAACAAGGCCCAACAATATGACCTCATCTATGCACAATCAGGCTACTTATACACGGTACTACCTTACAGCCCAAGACCCGTACCATTTGGCCAAGACAAACCTAGGATGTCTCACTCAGCGAATGGATTGATTGGTACCACAACACACCACAACCCATACATCCAACCACCACCCATGTATGGTACACCCCAACATCCACCAATATATGGCGGACCCCTTTATTACCTTCCTCCCCCTTACCAACAACCATACCCTGTTGTACCCCCTCCACCCACGAGTGGACCCGCATCGACACCCATGATATGTATAGTTATAAAACCAAGTTCTGGTACCCCCTCTACCTCAGCTTACACCATGAGCACTAGTGAAAGAATTGTGCCTTCCTATGTACCATACAAATCATTGCCACAAAATGATATGTACTTTCTATTTCCTTGTCCTCCCCAACCCATGGCCCCACCACAAGGACAACCACACATCGGGGTTAATTTTGTTCAAGCCTCTCCCATTTAGCAATTTCAAATTTTTGAACAACTAAATACGGAAAATATGACCCATCAGTTGAATAATGGAAAAAATAAAGGAAAAAACCGTAACAATAATAATCCTGGACTAGGAGGAAATAACCCCCAACAAAACCAACCTGCTGGGGGAAATCAAAATCAAGAGAACCAGAACCTGCAAGGGGGAAATCACAACAAACTCTAAGGGAATAATAAAAAAAACCTTCGGACAAACTTCCCTTGTTCCCTTTACAGTTAGTATGGTCAATATACTCACCATTACCCCTAAATCATAAATACACCACCTGCCCCCCAACAGGTTCCACAATAGTATGTGCAACAACCACCCCTGGTGGTGTTATAAAACCCGATTCCACAAAAAGGTGTGACAAAAACCCAGTAGGAGATTCACCCTAACCCACCACAGATAGGGTAGTATCAAAACCCTGACACTCCTATAGATCGCACTATCCTCCTCACTAGCGAAGAGGAAATTTTGCTACAAATGCGCAATCATCAATATAGCGCACCCCCTGACTCTACTCCCACCACATAAAAAATAGTTCCAGTTACAACGGGACCACCTCTAATGATTCCATGCACTAATACTGAAACCCCCCTTCATATTCCTCACATCCCATTACGACAGAATGTCAACAACCCTCAGGCTAGGGCAACACACAATTATAGTTTGGTCAATAACTTGGCACAATCCCCTACCTCCATGTCAGTATTAGAAGTCCTTCAAACATGTCCCACTCAAAGGAATTCCTTACTCTCTGCCCTGGGGGCAGTCGACCCTTCTGATACTAGACTCATCACATTTGATCTAGATTGTGGGGAAACGTGTCTCCCCACTTTGGTTTCTTTTCAGATACCAGTCAAAATTAGGAACATCACAGTTCATCGATGCATCATTGATGAAGGTGCATCCACATGCATCATGTCCAAAAATGTATGGAAAAAACTCGGCTCTCCTTAACTAATACCATCCACCATCACTTTGAGAGCATACGATGGATGACCATTCTCTCCTGAAGGACTCTTTCAAAATTTCCCTGTTGAACTCAGGGGCAAAACCATCCTTATTGACATTGAAGTTATCGATGCCCCACTTGATTACAATATCTTTTTCAGATGTAGCTACATGTACACTATGAAGGTAGTAGCCTCTTTTGTGTTCTGAATGATGATATTTCCCCACAACGGGAAGATCATCACCATCGATCAGGTTTCACATTACGAGCCTAACCCTTCCTCCAACATCGATAACATCTTACCTTTTCTCCATACCAATCTCGATGCCTACCCACTCATTGATATGGGCCCTAGAATTTTCAAATATCCATCCTTGCTAGGGACATACCATGGAGCACCCCTTCTCATACATCGCTCAACTCAATTATGCATCATCTCTTCCAATGGAACTAACACTGGAGACTCCATTACTCCCACCAAGGCTTCTTCACTTCCTGACATCCCACTAGTCGTAGACATCCCCCCTCAGGAATCCCCTGAGAACTCTCTAAAACCACTTGTTCCCGATGTCCCTCTCCCCCAAGGTCACATCTCAGTTTGGAAGACCATTCCCCAAGCCATTACCCAAATCCCTTTCTTCTACCCCCCATGAGGCATACAAGATTTCCAGGTAGCCGCAACACTTACTCTACCTAATATGGTGCTTTCCATCCTGGTTTTCTATCTACACCCACCTGAGATGGTTCCTCAACCATCCCTCCCTCCCCAAATAGAGGGAATCCCAATGTAGATCCCATTCCTCACTCTAACCGTACCACCCTCGCCCCCACTTGCTAGCACCACCGCTACAGCTGGGGGCAGAAGGAAGAAGAAAGAGTCCATCGCTCCACTTCCCCCCTGAGTTCAACTTCCTTGTGCACTATGCGAGAAAGAAGGACACCTCACTAATCGATGTACCTCTCCCCCCGAGTTACCCAATCTAATATGACTTCCTCGAGCAACTACACCACTCAGCACTACACCCAACGCACCTAGTACTAACACCACATCTCCAACTATAGGTACCCCAGGATTGTGAACCAAATTCGCATGTACCATCTATTCATAATATGGCCATTACACCCACCATTTCCCTACACTTCCTCAATTTCGACAGACACTAATGACAGTACGCCAAAGATTTCAGCAAGCGTCCCCCTCCTCCGCATCATCATGTAATCCTATCATAGACATCCACTATGTCATGACTTCAGTTAACGAACTAATGATATGCCCTTTCTCTCTTTGTGAATCAATGGATCATTTCACATACCAATGTCCTACGATCCTTGAATACAGGTGTTGCCAAATGGCCCTTATTCATAATCCTACACCCCCCACATTTCCAGAGGTACCAACGATATCTCCTGATGTCGTTCATATTATCTCCCGTGAGCCTAAGGAACTCTCGAATCCTCCATGGTTCATGGATAACCTATATGAGGATTTGCTCCCAAATCCCCCCAATTCTCTAGTACATTTCCCCACGAAAATCTTACACCCAACTACAATTTTTAACCCATAGTATCTCGATATTTGGTTTATGTTGAGCACACTATCGCAACCTCCTTGTTCCTCCCCTACATCTTCACCACTAGAATATAATCATACGGTGACAATCACCAATGTTACTCCCCGGGATCACTTATATTCTCGCCAGTTCCATTGCGATGAAGACATCCTCGAGGAATTAACTACCCCTGATTGCCCATGGAATGCGCTCCATCAAAGAGTTCTCTTCCTCTTGTAGAAATCCTTTGATCCCCCTAATAAAGACTCCATATACACAATCAAAACCAGATATTTCATCCCATCAGGGCATATAGATTGGTTCAACAAACCTATCCTTGCCCCTAACTCTTTTGAAGAAGGTAACATGGCCAACATTTACCCCACAATCAAGATCGATATTTCCATCAAACCTAGAATCATAGAGGAAACCACCATTGGTAACACATGCTCTCCTACAGAACTCATAGCCTACAAAGCTCTCTTCCAGGAATACCGAGACATTTTTTCTTGGTCATACACAGATATTCCCGACCTCTATCCCTCTATTGTCGAACATCGTATAGACACATGGCCTGATATCACCCCTATATGACAAAAGAAACGCCCATTACACCCATACAAAGAAGCAACCATCAAAGCTGAGATTGACAAATTGAGTGCTACAGAGTTCATATACCCCATCGCATATATGTCATGGGTCTCAAACCCCGTCCCTGTCAACAAAAAATAGGGCACTATTCATGTCTGTACGGACTTTCACGATCTCAATCATGCTTGTCCCAAAGACAATTTTCCAATGCCTTTTATCGACCAAATTATCGATGATTATGTCAGCCATGAGGCTTTATCCTTCATGGAAAGTTTATCTAGCTACAACCAAATCTAGATTCACCAAGCCGATCAGTACAAAACCTTATTCACTACCCCCTAGGGTACTTTATCATATCGCGTCATGCCTTTTGGCCTCAAGAAAACCGGTGCGACATTCCAACGGGCCATGACATACATTTTTCATGATCTAGCTCATATCATCCTTGCATACTTGGACGACCTCACCACTCGATCCAACAAATGCACTCAACATCCAAATGACTTACGGGTCATCTTCCAATGGTGTCGTCAATATAATATCCACTTGAACCCCCTGAAGTGTGTATTCTACATCACCACTAGGCGCCTCCTGGGGTTCATAGTCTCCCAAAGTGGCATCACCATTGAGCCCCTCAAGGTCCAAGTCATAACGGAAATTACAGCACCTCAGAATTTACACCAACTACAAAGCCTCCAAGGAAAATCTAACTTTTTACATCGCTTTTTCCCCAATTATGCCACTCATGCACACGATTTCCTTCGTTTATTGCATCACGATATCTCATTCTGATGGGATGTACATGCTCAAACCGCTTTTGATGATCTCAAAGTGGCACTCTCCAACGCCCCTTTGATTATCCCACCCGACTATGATCACGACTATATCATCTACTTATCGGCCTCAATCGTCTCAATAGCAGGAGTTCTCATACAACTAGGGGATGACGACTGTGAGCATGTCATTTACTATATCAATAAAAATATCTCAGGGCCACCCCTGAAGTACAACCACAAAGAGAAACTCACCCTTGAAGTTGTCCTTGCAGTCCAGAAATGGTTCCATTACATCCTGCTTCGCACTACCAAAGTTGTAGTAGATTCCAAC
>ML804892.1:231749-252204 GCA_009831015.1 Picea engelmannii | reverse complement strand
TTGTTGCACTTTCAACAACAGAGGCAGAGTATGTTGTTGCTACAGAGGCTAGTAAAGAGATGATTTGGTTACAAAGGTTTATGGAGGAATTGGGAAAGAAGCAGGAGAACAACAGGTTGTACTGTGACAGGCAGAGTGCCATTAACCTTGCAAATAACTCAGCCTTCCATTCAAAGACTAATAATATACAGTTGAGGTACCACTTCATATGATCCACCTTGGAAGATGGACAATTGAAGCTGGAAAAGATACACACTAGCCAGAATCCTGCAGACATGTTAACAAAGGGAGTAACCAGGGAGAAACTGAGTTCTTGCTTGGTTTCAGTTGGTCTTCAAGAATGAAGATGAAGATGAGAAATTTTCTAGGTCCAAGAAGGTTCAGAGTCCATCATATACAGCAACGGTGGAGTTGTTGAGATCAGTCTCCAAGTGGGAGATTGTTGGTTGTGGAGCCTGATTATCTTCTTGATTTAGAGGTCTTTTACTTTCAGCCGTGTTTATACCCCATGAAGTATTTACACTCCATAAGTATGTACACTCTTCCACGCAGGGGAGTGCAAAGGGGGGGTACCCCCTCTGCAGGGTTCGGGGGCAAGCAGGCCCCCAGCGGGGGTTCGGGGGCGAAGCCCCCGAAGAAAAAATTGCCTTGTAAAAGTATATTGTAATTTCATTGAAAATCTAGACCATTCATTATAAGGTCACAGATCTAATGGTAAAGATTATGTTAGGGTTTTTTTCCCTAGAAGGAAACCCTCTTTTATGAGGGAAATGTATCGCGGCTATGGTTGATGGTGAATATTGTATTATGAGAGAGGAGACTGTGAGAGAAAGAAGAGGAAGTTACAACGGGTTTTGCTGTAGGTTGTATCCCTTCATTTGCTGGATAATAATAAAGGACGGACCTAGCAATTTCTCTGGTGGACGTAGCCCACACTGGGTGAACCACGTAAATCTGTGTCTCTCTTGTATTGTGTGTCTTATGTGTTTTGTTTCTGCATTTGTTTTATTTTATTGCTCCGCGGTCCTGTTTCTCTAACATCGTCGACGTATTCTCCATCAGGCCCCTCTCTATCTCCTTATAGGTGACATCTTATACCAACGCGGGGTTGACACCATCCTTCGTCGATGTTTGACCATCGACGAAGCTTACAGAGTTCTGAATGATTGCCAGAGTGACGCTTGTGGTGGTCACCTCTTAGGGATGTCCACCACCCAAAAAATCATTCAAGTGGGATATTTGTGGCCCACATTGTTTGACGACTGTATACATGCCATGAAACACTGTGACAAATGCCATCTCTATGCCTAGAAACCACGAGTTCCACCCACTCTTCTACACCCAGTTATCATTGTCGGCCCCTTTTTCAAATGGGGCATTGAATTCATGACTTGTAACCCTCGATCCAGCAATAGACACAAATAAATTATCATGGGAGTCGACTACTTCACCAAGTGGGTTGAATCCATGCCCACCTTTAACAACACTGCTGACACTGCAACACGTTTTTTCTTTAATCACGCCATTTCTTTCTTCAGAGTCCCACTACAGTTAGTCTCTGATCATGGGAAACATTTCGAGAATGAGATATTCGTCTAACTCTCCTCAAGGTTAGGCTTCTCCTATGAGTTCACCTCCCCATACTACCCTCAGTCCAATGGAAAAGTAGAGGCGATCAACAAAGTCCTTAAAACCATGTTCCAACATACTGTCAACAAACATAAGACCAATTGGCATCATATTTTTTTTTCATCACTATGGGATTATCACAAAGAAGTTAAAACCGCCACTAGTTTTACACCCTTCAATCTCGTCCATGGGATCGAAGCCACTCTCCCCATCGAATGCTAAATTCCCACCTTACGCACCGTTATTGAGCTTTTACCTGACACTGCTCCATTGGAGAAGTGTGTGTTGAAATTAGAGTCATTGGATGAAGACCATCGATCTTCATTAAAAAACAACGAGACAGCCAAAAAATGGTCAAAGGCCACCTTTGACCACCATTTCAAACTTCGCTCATTTAACGAAGGAGACCTTTTCCTTGCCTACGATATCGCCCATGATACCCTTGGCCATGGAAAATTTGAGTCGTTATGGCGTGGACCCTACATCATTCAACATTACCTCACTAAAGAAGCCTACATCCTAGTCTCTCCTGAAGTCTACCCTCTCAAAGAACCCGTCAATGGGTTGTACTTAAATAAATTTTACACCTGAGCGTAGTCATTCTACACTAGGATTTTTCTTTTTGTACATGTTTTATAGAATTTTTAATATTATTTTTTTCCCTCCATGCCTTATGTCTGATCTAACATTTGTGTTATTGACATATTCCTCCTCCATCAGTCTACCACATCGGTTATGCTGACAGAGCTAGTCATTGGACACAGAACCTCGCTTCGGCCGCTTGGGCCCTCTATTCCCCCTCACATGCACTGCTCCACTCCAGTGACATATGTTTGGGCTCAACAAACAACAACCAAGAATAATACACAACCTTCATTGGCCTTCTTGACGAGGTCAGTCATCGTCATATTTGCCACATTAGCATCTTACTAGATTCCTAACTCATCGTCCTGCAGCTCAACAATTTGTACTGTGTCCGCGATCCATGCCTCTTCCGTAAATACATGCAAGTTAGACTTTTATCTCGAAATTTTGATTCCATCACATTTACACATATTCCACGACAATGCAATCAAATAGAAGATAATATGGCTAACCTAGTGTTAGATTGGCATTTATCACATCAACATACCATTACACATACATAAACCATCAAAAGTTTGTCACAACATATATATTAGCCATCATAAAAGAATCACAAAACATCATCACATGTGAACATCACAAAGAACCCAAAATGTATATCCATATATATATCTCGATCACCATGCCATCAAAAATGTTTACAAAAAAATAGTACAACATGTACATCGCCCATAGGCAGGTGAACCCCCTCATCCCTATAGGTACAAAACTGGTGTCACTTCACCCTACACAACATGGGCTCGCAGGCCTATAAAACATACATATACATCAAACAATTCTCACGGTGCCTCTAGTGCACCACCACCTGGTCCTACCCCTAGAGGAGGTGTCCCACCCGTTGGGGGTCCTCTAGGTCTCAAGGAAATCCACCCAGTCATCGTCGCCTCGACTACAGCTTCTCTGTGGATCAGGGTCTGAAACTCCACTGGAAGGCCCACACACTACTCCAGGACTCCCTCGTCCTAGATCTAGGTCCACATGCCCTCGGGAACTCCCTATAACACTGCCTCCAATCGATGGAGAAAGTCCTCAAACACCTCGTTGGCCTTGACAGGAGGTGCACGTGAAGGCCCTGCACCGAGGTCATCATAACGTCATCTACTACCATATATATCTGCATCTTCTAGCCTCATACCCACCTCGTCCCTCTGACATCTCTCTCCTACTTGTAGATCCGCCCGCGGTGGTCTCACTGGCCCCTCGCGAGCTGACACTCTAACCAAATCCATATCCTATCCTCGAGGCCCCACATCTGCACACACAACAAACAAATGATAGCATTGACATCCATACATACATAAAATATATGCTATACTATCTAAAAATCAAACCATCAAATACATCAACATACCTCGGTGGTCCCAAACCTCTCTAGGAGGTAAGACTATATTGGGATCTCGATGATAGTCCATCCTGCCATATGGGTATCATAGGATGATCTATGGCATCTAACACCACACATGTGCTATATCAACCATAAATTAATGGCCTCCCTCCCCACCACCATGTCGAACTAGGATCATTTCCCATCACATCAATTGTGGCTCTCGCGCACTAGGCGCGTCCAACAAAACTCTCGGGCACAACATGGGCATGCTCTACAAAAACCAGGCCACCAAGATTGACCCAAAGGCGAACTCCCTCGAGTCAGCATCCCAACACCTGTTGAGCTTCCCCACCATCTTGACATGTAGCATCACACCCCAGGAAAAGTGCTCACCACTCAGTTCCCTCTGCATGATCCTCAGTTGACCACCACTGATCCCCTGAGTAGCGAGGAATCCATAGACCCTCACAATAATTGTTGTAATGCAACGAATCACAAGAGAATCCATCGCTCCAATCCTCATAACTGAGCCTGACATAAATTCCTCTCCTGAACAATACGTCTATGCCAGGTCATCCAACTATCCATCCCTGGGTAACACGAGCTTAGCATGTAGCGGGATTCCCAGAAAAGGGAGCCCAGTCAAGAAATAAACATCCTCTATTGCAAAGAATGTGAGTTTCTCCACTCACATAATGAAGAACTGTAGATCAAGGCTCCACATAGATATTAGGAACTGAAGCAGGTACTCATGTGCCTGCAATAGTGAATAGTCAAATAACTTTAGCAACCCATAGGCTGCCAAAGGTCACCGTACACCCAACTCCTCATCTCTCATCGCTTCTCTCAGGCATGCCCAGTCTCTCTCCCTCTAGTGGAATGGCATCGTCAACTAGTCATCTGCATCCACATATATAGTACTTGATCAAAGATCACAACCCATAACAACACCACAATCTCAAAACAAAGACAAGTTTTTTTTACCCCTCAGCTTTGCCTCAAGTGCGCAACTATTTTCCCCATAGGTGCGCACATGTGCATGCCTATTCATCCCACAGTTGTGCATTGATGCACACCTATCGAAGACACAGGGGTAGATACATGCACCCCTGTCACACACACAAACGTGCATTCATGCGTGCCTGTCCACTACACAGTTGCGCACACATGCACAACCGTCAGAGACACAGTCGTGCACGAGTACCCAACTATGCTTCGTACAAGTATGCATCCCATGCACACCTATTTTCCCATTCGATCACCCCCGTGTGCATCTATCCCCATTACAGTCACAAGCCAATGCGTGGGAATCCTTTGATCGCCTACACACTAGGGCAACCACCCTCACAAAACCCCTCTGTACGGTCATCTGTACAACCCTACCCAAAATAGAAATCCTAATTACTATGCAGGAGGATATGATTACTAACTTGGCAATCACTAATCCTATATCGGTTGGATCGATCTCCTAGAATATCCAAATCTCCTCTAAAACCTCTCGTTCACTCACTATCGCAGCAGGTACAAATGAGGTGGCAATATGGGCCCTACAACTATATATAGTCCCTTTTGCCAAACTTCCATGCTCAATTCCAGGAGCTCCGAGCGTCCATTTTCCAAACCATTCTCAACCAAGGGATCAATATCCCGCCACCTACATAGTCACATTCCCTGGGTCACCATCCATCCTTGGCCCACGGGGAGCCTTTTTCTCACATCATGCCCAGGTATGCATTCTCATGTTCAAAATGATCAAATAACTGTTCTATGTTCTTTATTTTTAGATATTTTTCACGTCGGGTATTTGGTTTTCATGTGTGCAGGTACTTGGTCATCCCACCCTAGCACGACCCTTTCAGGTATATGATTGATAATGGCATGTAATCATTCCCTCTGAATCTCCATTGCATCTCCATTCACACCCTTCGACATTTTCCTTTAGGATCCTCCCATCTGGCTCTGCAGTACTATCACCTCCACTGCATTTCAGTGTTGTCACCCAGTAGCACTCTCCCCTACATGAGTTGTCCCACTTGTATCCCCTTATGGGACTATGACACTCATGTCTCTTTTACCCCCTAGGGATGGGATTCTCAATAGTCTTACTCATTTCTGAGAATCAGTCTGATGGGTGTTCTATATGCACTAAAAACACACTAAAAACCCTCAATTAAATTGTCAACCTGGGGTAAGTAAACTTAGAGTTGTACTAACATTTATGCCAAGGTAGAAGGGTTGGTAGTAGTATAGTATAAATAAGGAAGTGGCTATCTAAAGGATAATCTATCCAAGAAAAGCTATCTAATGGTCAAACCCTACTAAGGAATTCAAAATATGTACCCTAAGTAACCATTGAACGGAGGATCGATGGATAGTTCTAGGAAAGAAAATGAAAACCCTACTTAAAGAAAACGTGTTCAATCATAACAATAAGAAAAATCAAACTATTCATCTAATAAGAAAATAACAACAACAAACTACTTCAACTAGCCTACTTAAATTCAATAAGCAGTTATCCTATGAAAGCAAGAAAATAGACAAGCAAGCAACTACCCTATCAAAGCAAGAATAGAAAAGTAAGAAACTAACCTATAAAAGCAAGTAAACAACTAACTGACCTAGGATGACTTCTACAACAAGTAAACTAATCAATAAGCAACTAATTAAACTAAGAAACAAGTGAACTCTATTCTTAAACTAACCTTAACAACTATTTAAAATACAAAAGGAAATCTACTAGATGGAAAGAATCATGATAATAAAAGAAATTAACAACTAATCTCTATGACAAGAAAACTACTCTTTAACCTACCAAAGCAAAAGACTATCTATCCTACAAAAGCAAGAAAACTATCTTCTAGTCTATGAAAACTCATATATAGTGTTGATGGTTGTGTGAATGTCTCTGGTGTGTTATAATATCACGATGGCATATAAAAATGAAACATAATTCAAGAGGGATAAACTCGATATCGACTTCAATAGAAAAGTGAACAGTGTGAATTAGGCAATCCAATGATAACTTATCCATTACGGAAACAACATCAATTACCCTGCATATCCATGTGATTAGTACTCATGCATTAATCATCAACAGTAAAAAGAGATTATGCTATGAAACTCAATTTCACTCTATACTACGTAAGAAAATTCATACTATACTAAATTCAATCATTAACTACGAATTGAAATTGCATCCTAGATCTAAGAAAGAAATTGCATAAAATAAACTAAACTAGCTCTATCTTAATAATTCAAATTCCAAAAAGGAAAATGCTCATAAACAGAATTTAAACATTATTCTAACATATGACAAGTAAATAAATGAGAAAATTAATTAACAAATTGACAAGAAAAATCTAAGTAGTAATTAGATAAGTAATCTACAAATAAAAACTGAAGCTAGCACTATGCATCCACCGAACCCTGTCAAAGAAAGCATAAATGAAAAACTTTGTTTTTAACTCTATTTCAGCATGTAGAAATTCTACCTATCTTCTAATTACATACAAGGGTTAGTGCTTAATATTGCAAGCTTGATTCTACTAACTAATAAATCATTGCATACTAACAAGATTCCTCATAATAACCTGCAAAAACTAAGTTAAATTAATTAAATCATAAATAACAAATTAAATAAAAAAGTAAAATGATAATTCATGTACAAAAAAAAGAATAAAAATGCATCTACGCTATCTAATTCACAAATAAATTAATAGAATAGTTACCCAGACTACTGGTGGCCCCCCCAACAAGTCATGGTCACTCTTTAAATGCACACCATGATCTTCAACAACAGAAATTCTCCATTAAAACTAAAAACATAGTTTTACACAATTTTGCCAAAATGAAAATGGCAAAACAGAGGGAAATTGTCTTTTCCCTCTAACACATGACTTCCTGGAATTCTTCCCCATTGTATGACCACCACATTGGTATTTATAAGCTTTACAGACTGAGAGGTCGACCACTGGAGGGTCGAACCTCTTCTAAAAATAGTAAATTACATTTAATGATGCCCTAACTGTCGAAATGAAGCGAGCCAATAATCGCCCAACATAACAACCCAAACTAAGTTGTCAAGAGTTTAGTAGCCAAAGGGAACAAGCACGAGCAAAACCCATGTCTCTGATTTGCCCATCACTGGACACCAATACCATAACTGCCAAATCGCCCATCGTTTTTGTGTAGGACGGAGTGCCAGATGGAGTATCGGACTGAGTTTCGGATGGAGTACTGGATTGAGTTCCGGAAGAAAAAACAAGCTCAGATTTTTCCCCGTGACACTAAAAAATGCGAATTAGATTACGGGAAAAATAAAAACATACAAATTCAAACTCAAAATCATTGCAAAACACGAATTATGCATACATGGTGTGGATCATAGCGATTTGACACAAAAAATATTCAAAAGCTTCTTCAAAACATGAAAAATGCATATTTACATTCGGAAAAAGTATCTAATTACTATCATAAAATCTATCATATCACGGGCCCAACATTACCCCCACACCTAAGATTTTGCAGGTCCCACTGCAAACAAAAATAAATTTCCCTTCATGACTAAACTTGCGAAGGAGTGGGTGGATTATCTTTTAGAAGCTTCTCCCCCTTGCCCAGGGTATTTTGACTTAGGCCTTTTGTGATGTTTCAATTGCATCCAGAGACTATTATTGATGGCAGTCATATCATCAACCAAACGTTGTAGAGAATTCATCTTGGCTTGTAGGACAATGTTATCATGGCCTAAATCATGACTCATTGTTTCATGCTCTCTAAGTTTGAAATGGAGGGTTTGGAGTTTTTGGAGGCCGATGGTGACATGTGAGGAAGCCTTGAGATGTATATTATACCATTTATCCTTTAAACCATGCAAAACAACAATTTTAGCTCTGCAAAATTAGTTCCAAAAGTGACTTCCCATAAGCGCAACAATTCTGGCCTGGCGAACTTATGAAACATAGGTATCAAAGTGACACCTGTAACTACAAGACAGTAAATCTTGTGTAAAAACTAAGAGAGGTTTTTGTTTTTTAATATGTCCTTGACAAAAACCTCTCTTGGTTTTCAAAAATTCACTTTCATTTGTTAGGAAAACACGCCAAGAAAACATGACTAATACAAGAAAAACAGAGTGTTTTATTTTCTGCAAAATTAGGCCTCTAAGAGAATTGAATATATCCAAAACCATAACGTATATTTATAAAATGATAGAGGTTATTTCTTTTTAATATGTACTTGATAAAAACCTCTCTTTGTTTTCAAAAATTCACTTCCAGTTGTTAGGAAAACACGAAAAGAAAACATGACTAAAAGAGGAAAAACATAGTGTTTTATTTTATGAAACATAGGCATCTAAGATGATCGAATATATCCCAAAAAATAAAGTATATTCAAAACCTGAGAGATTTTATTGGGTTTTGGTATGTTATGAACACAAAACTCCTCCATGTTTCAAAATTAATTTCCCATTAGTTCATAGTCCTAGCTTGAACTTGGTTACTCAAAACTTGTAGAAGCACAACGTTCTCTTAGCAGAAGTGCAACGTGGTATTTGATAATGATTTTGGAGGCCTTCCTAGAGGATTTTTGGACTAAAATTGGTATGGGTGGATATTTTATGATTTCTTCTACACAATGGAACCATCAAGCACTGCAAATGCCTTCTCCAACCCTCTAAACAACTGACTTGAAGTCAAGTTGTCCAAATGTGCAGAAACCTCCTATAGCGACTATATTTGGGGAATATCTCTCAAATAATAACACCTATGCATAAACTGAAGGATTTTTTTTTCCTTGGTCTATTATTGACAAAACCCTCGTTTTCTTTTGTCAAATTCATCTTCCTTAATTCAAAAACCAATTTTGAAGTAGAACTTTGATCAAGACAATCATTTGAAAATTTATGACAAGGAATGATGACATGACCATGATGAAAATTTATGACCTTGGATGAGTGGAGGGAGTAGTATTGACACCTAGACACACCAATGACAATTTTACAACCAAGATATGTCAAATTGTGTTTGAGAATTTTATTTTTAAAATATAATAATTTGACCTAATAACCCTATCAATCACATGAAAGGGTAAATTTGATCACTGGTGACTGACAGAACTGACAAATACTAACAAAAGGCTTGGTTTGTACTGGTAGGCAAGGTGAATAGGAGAATTTGTATTTCCTTTCATCGATATGTAACAATTCAAACAATTGTTCCTCTTTTCATAAGCTTGTAATATAGACGGTAGTAAGTATTTAGCAGTTGTTATCTCTTTGTATTTGTCACAAAGAGTAGTTAAGTATAAGCAGTCTTCTATAGCATAAACATAAACATGCATAGTAAGATTATAACACACATAGTGATGTCAGCAATTTATAATTTAGCATACCAATACAAATAATTGTTGATATAATATCCCAAGACATTGTAAAAATACAGTATGACAAAATTTTGACAGAAATCCTACTTCCTCTTCTCATGGGTTTGCTATACAAATGGGCAGTTCTTGGCAATTTTTTGTCTCATGAAACTCCCCCTAGACCGAAGATATGACATGTCCTCGTGCCATGAATTAGCAATAGGCTTCTTGGTCTTATTTCCTGATGAGGCTACAGGGGTATAGCAAGTTTCTTATACTTTTGGTCCGGTAAAGGAATAGCTTGAGCATGAGGCTTTGGGTGGAGTAATAGTCCCTAGATCAAGTGTCTTATTAATAGTCTTGATTGTAAGATGAGGGTTTGCAAATTGGTAAATGAACTCATCCCACATTTTCCCCAATTCGGCTAAGACAAGTAGTTTGATAAGGCCATGGTGAAATAAGTTGTTATGGGGATTGGTTGCATTCTTCCTCACTTGGGAAGACATCCTCTCAAGACTCTTTAAGAAGTAAAATAGAAAATTCAATGGCTTATTGAACTGAAAGTGAGCTAATGATCGAAAGTGACAGGGTTTAAAGACGGAATATCTACCTTCACATGTAATCAATCTGGTGATGACTATGAGAGGGTTGATTAGTTCCTCTTTCATCCACTCCTTGGAGTATCCCTTAGCTCCAGAGATGTTCTGAAATTCAGTTTTGAAAACCCTATTATAGCCTGCTCTTGGCAATTGGTGGTGTTTAAATAAGTGGTCTCTAACTCTTGGGAGATTTTTGGCTGAGGAAATTGATTCCTCAGAGGCCATGAACACAATGAATAGGAGTTGAGGCAGACTAAGAATGTTCCATTGTTGTTGATTTTTCCACCATGCTCACTCAATCCACTTGCATAGAACATGTTGTTGCACCTCTTTCATCACCTTGGTGAGAAAATAAGAGGTGCTTGCAAGCTCAGTTGGGTCTGCGGAGAAAGACAGCTGTAGAGGAAAGAGTTAGAGAAAGAAAACAAAACTATAATTAAGGATTAAACTAATAGGTGAAATAAAAACAAAAATCATAAGCATAGGGACATAGAGATAACAAGAAAAAAACGACCCATGTCACCAATGTTTGAGGCTGATCTATTGATGAAAACAAAGCACCAAGAAGAAAGGGGACTATGAGTCCCTTCTTCCTCCAAGGGAAGGATCTTGGACCCTCACTAGTAGCTCTTCTTACAACAAAGAAAATGGAAAATGGTGATGAAAGAACTCCTTACAAATACACTCAATGGTGAGATGGATTGTCCAATGTAATGGTGCCAAAGTTCTCTTGTCAAGGATGAAGTCCTTAAAACAATATAGGCAGCATAACATTACTTTGAATTCCTTGAGAAAATGAGGTGCATTCATGGATTTTTATAGCATTTCATTGGTTTATTGTATAACTGCTTTGTAGTGTGAAAAGAGGCCATTTAGGGTATTATTAGGTCTTTGACCAACCCACCAGTCAGATCCAGCCCTGATTTGAGGGTCAAATCGGCTTGAAAGATGAACCATAAGTGGTTGGGAGGCCGACCACTTTCATAAATGCGTCGTTTAGTAGGTGTGTGGCTTTTTGCGCTAACAGACGCACATCGTGCACATATGCGCACTTTCTATGTTCTTGTTCTGTGCATGTGCATGCGCACCCAATGTTTGCAAAGCGCTCTTCAATTTTTCACTACTTTGTATAGTTTTTTTACCTTTTTGAATGTTTTGGTATTAATTCAGGTTCATGAATGACTTCATTACTGTTTGATGATGCTGAGTTCTTGTAACCATGTGCGGACGAAATTTCAGTGATAAAAGATGCCCCCTGATGGATGAGGTTAGGAGCATACGTATAGCCGAAATCCATCAATGTTTCTTCTATTGAGAATGTTGTTGTAAGAGAGAGTAATAGTGTGATTGTCCAGAGCAATCCGTTGGAGGGAAAAAGGAACCGATAGGACCCGACCTTCTATGAGGTGCGTAAAATAGAAAACTATGTACAAACAAGGCGGGCATGCCCCATGCTCGTGTCATGTAACTCTGAAAAAAGATGACTGAAGTGATGGTGTAGACAACTACAACGCCCTCGGGGGTGGTCGTGATAGAGGCAGAAGACAATTATGCAAATGAACATGCTTTGAATAGTAGGCCTTGATCGCGGTAATAAGTAACAGTGATTATGTGGGCATTGATAGCCTAGCCAAGTTTAGAGGTCTTCGGCAACTGATAGAAATAACTGTAATAGTCACAATGTAAAACCCACCGTAACATGATAAAGTGTTGTCGTTGAATGTTATGGGGGTCAACGACAACAGGGAGCAATGGTGTTTCACCCTGTGCCATCCGAGATCTCTCATTGAGTGGAAAATGAGAATCAATATATTGTCGCCCTTCCGTAAAATGGTGCTGATGTCGACAAAAGGGGAATGCGACTCCCAGAAGAAAAGGGATTCGTGAAATCTGCTGATGTGAGGAAGTGGCAGAGGTACATGGACGAAGTCAAGAAGTGGGAAGACTCAAGACTGCCCTTGGTTGGAGGATGTATGAGGTAAAAAGTGGCTGCAACCGTGTAACGGGGTCGAGTGTCAGGGGGACGACAAGACCGGTGATAAGTTGTGCCAGAGGCGGGACAAGGTGAACAAATTCAGAGGGTAGATGTAAGTGATCTGTGGGGTACTCTGAAGATATGGACGATGTCGGCAAGGGTAGATGATAAGTAATGCTCCAACCAAGGGTGACATGGGTTGCGTCGGGCCAAAAGGAGGGAAGCAGGTCACCAAAGGTGACGACAAAAAATATAATGTAAGGACTGGAAATAAAGGCATTTGTACAATAAATAACGAATAATTGGGGAGAGATGTACAAATACAGAAATGGGTGCCCCAGTGTGATATGGGTGGCCCACGTAGGGCATAATTTTCTTGGAAAACTGATGAAGGGTGGGGGCCCCATTGGTGAGTTTATGTATGAGGTAGGTGAAATGAAGGTAGGTTCGCAGATGGGCAAACTGATTGTGGATGAAATGGAGGGTTCATGATACTGCGGAGGTGCAGGTAAAAAATAGAACTGTAAAGAGATAATCTGGGAGTTTGTGTGAGAAATCTAGAAAAATGAGGGGAAGGAGTATGTGGCTAATTCGCAACATGATGAAAGACTATCGGGACTCCCATCCCTAAAGGGTAAGGAAAAAAAACATGAGTGTCAAAAAGGGGGAAAAGGTGCTATGCATGGGACAACTCATGTGGGTAAGAATGCTACCGGGTAACAGTACCGAAGATGCAAATGGAGGCACGGGTACTGCAGAGCCGGGAATGGGGATCCTAGAGGCCAATATCAGAGGGTGTGACTGGAAATGTAAATGCGATATAGCGGGAAAGACTACATGCCAGTGCTGAGTATATACCTGAAGGGGTTGTGTCGATGTATGATGATCAAGTACTTGCACACATGAAAACCAAATACCCAACGTGAACAATATCTGAAAAGAATCGAAGATATGAGCATGTATTTGATAAGCGTGAAATATGTACATGTGTACCTGACCGTGGATAAAAAAAAAAAGGTGCCCCGAGGGCTCAGGATGAAAAGAGTCCCAGGAACCATTGTGATGTAGATGACGGGATGTTGATCCCATGGCTGAAGATGGATTGAAAAATGGACACCGTGGGCTCCCGGAATGGTGAGTGGAAGTTTGGCAAACATCCTATATATAGCTGTAGGGCCCACATTTCCACCTCATTTGTACCTACTGCAATAGTGACTGGAAGAGCAATTTTCAGAGGATATTGGGAGATTCAGGGAGGATGAGGCATCCGATTGAGGATCTACGAGTATCAGGTTAGTGGTCTGATCATCCTGCATAGAAATAGGTTTTCAATTTTTGGGCAGGGGCTGTACGGAGGGTCGTATAGAGGTATTTAGGGGGTATGGGCCCCACATGCACGAGCGATCCGGTGAGAGGCGCGCATTCGTGCGTGCCTGTACACCGGATATGCACACATGGGGGTGCGGTAGAGAGAGTTTAAGGCGCGCTCAAAGAGCGCGCCTGTGAGTTGGACAGGCACGCACTAATGCACGTCTGTGTGTTGAACAGGCGCACACCTCTATGCAACTGTATGGTGAACAGGCGCGCATAGGGGCACGCCTGTGAAAAAAATAGGTGTGCAGTGATGCGCACCTGTGTAGTGAACAGGTGCGCATGCATGTGCACCTATATAGTGAACTAGCGTGCATGTGTGCATGCTTGTGGGTAACAAAACCGCGCCTAGGAGGCAAGGTTGGAATGTATAAAAACGAGTCTTTTTTACGTTGTTGATGGTTTCTTGAGTTGATATAGGACTCTGTGGTGTCTGCAGGTGGATGGTGGTGATGATGCCAGTGGGGTGGCAAGAGCGATATTGGTCGCAGCTGCAAGATGTCGTGGCCATTAAGGGGCCAGGTGTTCGTGCGACTTTGGCAGCCTGTGGGTTGCTAAAGTTTTTTGAGTGCCCGTTGATACGGTCGCAGGAGTACCTACTACAGTTCCTGATCTAGATGTGGAGTCTATAGCTGCACTTCTTTCTCGTGTGAGGAGAGCAGATCCCCTTCACTACGGTGGAGGATGTATATTTCTTGACAGGGCTCCCATTCCGGGGAACGCCCCTACCGGCAGAGCCAGTGCTGCCTAGGGATACGGCGCTCGTCACGATTGGCCAGAGATATTGTTCCGGTCGAAACTTTATGTCCGGGATGGTGGTGAGCATATCGACGATTGATTCCCTGGTGCATCGTTGTATAGCAGCGATGATTGTGCGGATATATGGGTCACTGGTGACCCAACGGATTAATGGTGGCCAGCTTCTGGTGCTGGAGAGAGTATTGGCTGGTGAGCATTTTTCCTGGGGGCTGACGCTGCACGCGAGGATGGTGGGACAGTTATACCATTGTCGGTCTACTTATATGGGGGAGTTTTCCTTCGGGTCCATCCTCGTGGCATGGTTTCTAGAGAGGGTGTCGATGTTGCGCCCGAGGATTTTATTGAGTGTGCCTGGGGCGCGAGAGCCACGATTGAGGCGGTGGTCGACTGTATTGCTTCACCATGGTGGTGGCGAAGGGGGCCACTTCTTTTCGGTGGAGGAAGAGAAGGTATGGTGGTATATTCCACAGGTGATTTTGCGGTACCCCTATGCCAGGGTGGACTTCCGGGATGATCTGGATATGGTGCTACCTCTTGGGGAGGTTTTTGATCATCGAGGTATGTTAATTGATGATGTAGATATGTATGTTTGTGTATTTTTTGAGATAGCCATCCATATGTTTATGATATAGATGCTGATACTATCTATTGTTTGTTTGTATGTGCAGATGTGGCACCTCGCGGGCACGAGGTAGAATTGTAGAGAGCGTCGGCTCGTCGGGAGCCGCAGAGACTGTTGCGGGGAGAGAGACATCGGTGGGAGGATGTCGCGGTGTGACCAATTGAGGCCGAGAGGGTAGCGAGGAGGCGTCGGTTTGATGATCCTGGTGCAGGGCCATCACACGCTCCTCTGGCGGCGGCCGGAGTGGATTTTGATGATGTACGCCGTCATCTGGAGACGGTTTTACAGGATGTGCCTGAGGACATGTGGTCGCGCATCCAGGATGAGAGCTTCCTGGAGTAGTGTGTGGGGGTACCGCCACCATGGCGGTCCATAGTGCGACGAGCAGCAGTGGTTGCTGCTATGATGAGTGGACGCCTGCCGCCGGGGTAGGAGAGTCCTGTAGGGGGTGGACCACCACCGCCTGAGGCAGGTGGTGGTGGGCCGCAACCGCCTGAGGGAGGAGCAGGTGGTGGCACGATAGAGGCAACCTGAGCGGTGCATGATGTATATCTTTTTGTTTTGTTGTATATAGGCTGGTGAGCCCATTTTTGTACCAAGGTGTTGCATTGGCCTGCGGATACATGTATTTTGGTATGTAAACATTCGGATGGCCTGATGGGATTTTATATATACATGAGTATACATATTTTGAGATCCAGATGTTGTCTACATTTTTTTTGCTGATGAGTTGATTACGTCCATTCTATATATATGCTGTGACAGGTTTTGTGATATATTTATGTATGTGTGGCTTGATGTGATATATGCCAATCTAACACCATGTTAGCTATGTGATCTTTTATTTGATTCAATTGTCTTGGAATATGTGTAAATGTAATGGAATCAAAATGTCGAGATAACATCCTAACCTGCAGGTATTTGCGAAAGAGGCACGGATCGCATACGCAGTACACATTGTTGAGCTAGAGAACGACTAGTTGAGAGTCGAGGAAGACGCTAAGGTGACGAATATGATGATGCTAGGCGTCGGCCAGGAGGCCAATGACAGTGGTGTATTCGGCTTGGTTGTTGGTTGCTGACCCCAAACATATGTCGCTTGAATGGAGCATCTCATGTGAGGGAGTGTAGAGAGCCCAAGCAGTCGAAGTGAGAGTTTGTGTCCAACGGCTGGCGCCGTTGGCGTAACCGATGTGGTAGGCTGGTGGATGAAGCATCTGTCAATATCACAAAGGATATTTTAGACGAGAGGGGAGGGGAAAAAGATTAAAAATGCTAGAAAAAGAAATAACCTAAAGTAGAATGATTACTTTTAAGCATAAAATTTCTTGAGATACAACCCATTGACGGGTTCTTTGAGAGAGAGGCCTTCGGGGGAGGCCATGATGTATGCGCCTTTGGTGAGGCAATGTTGGATAATGTAAGGGCCATGACAAAGTGATTTGAATTTTCCATGGCCAAAGTTATCATGAGAGATATCATAAGCCAGGACGAGGTCACCTTCGCGGAATGATCGAAGGTTGACATGGCGATCAAAGATAGCCTTGGATCATTTTTTACCTGCCTCGTTGTTCTGTAAGGAAGATCGACGATCTTCATCCAGAGATTCCAAGTTCAGTAAGCACTGCTCCATTGGAGCAGTGTCAGGTAATAGCTCAATTGTGGTGTGTAAGGTGGTAATTTTTCACTTGATGGGAAGAGTTGCCTCGACCCCATGGACTAAATGGAACGGTGTGAAACCGGTAGCGGTTTTCATAGCCGTTCGATAAGCCCATAGCACAAAAAATAACATATGATGCCAATTGGTTTTATGTTTATTAACCGTGCGTTGTAGCATGGTCTTGAGGACTTTGTTAACTGCCTCGACCTATCTGTTGGACTGAAGGTAATATGGTGAGGTAAACTCATGAGAGAATCCTAACCGAGATGAGAGTTCAATGAAGATCTCATTCTCGAAGTGTTTCCCATAGTCGGAAACGAGTTGGAGGGGTACTCCAAAACGGGATATGACATGGTTAAAGAACAAACACGCTGCACTGTCAGGTGTTGATGAAAGTGGGCATAGCTTCGGCCCATTTGGTGAAGTAATCAACGACGACAATGATGTATTTGTGACCATTGTTGGAGGGGGGATTACAAGTCATGAAGTCGATGCCCCATTTACAAAAAGGGTCGGCAGTAATGACAGGGTGGAGAAGAGCGAGGGGAGCCCGGGCTTTGTTGGCGTAGAGCTGACATTGCTCACATCGTTTTATGGCATGAATGCAATCATGAAACAAGGTAGGCCAAAAGTAACCGTCTTGGATAATATTTTGAGCAGTGGATATACCCAAAATATGGCCCCCACATGCGCTGTTGTGGCTGTTGTTTAAGACTCTATTGGCCTTTTCCATAGTCAGGCATTGACGAAGAATGGTGTCGACGCCCCGCCGGTATAGGATGTCTCTGATTAGAAGGTAGCGGGGGGCCTGATGGTGAATACGTCGACGATCATCCCGTGAAAGGTGTTTACCGAACTTTTGAGTTCGGAGGTATAAGAAGAGGTCGTCGTACCAAGGATCATCCAAATTAATGTAAAAGAGATGTTCGTCTGGAAAGTCGATGTTGACGGGGGCATTGGTGGTGTCAGAGGGGAGGGCCGTGACAAGTTCAGTGAGAATGAGGGCCTTCTTACTCTTAGGTGTTGATAACTCGAGGTCGTACTCCTGAAGGATAACCATCCATCAAGCGAATTTGTCGTTAACTTGCCGGCGGCTGAGAAAGTACTGCATAGGGTTGGAATCTGGGATGACCTTTGTGGTGCAAAGTAGAATGTAATGGCGCAGTTTCTAGACTACGAGGACAACTGCAAGAGCAAGTTTCTCTTTGTTTTTATACTTCAAGGGTGGCCCTGAGAGGTTTTTACTAACGTAATAAATGACATGTTCTCGATTTTCATCTTCGAGCTGGACGAGGACGCCGGCTACTGATACAGCTGATGCTGATACGTAGAGGATATAGTCATGATTATAGTCAGGTGCACTAATTAAATGTGCATTTGAAAGCGCTACTTTAAGATCATCAAATGACTATTGGGCGTGGTCGTCCCAGTGAAATGGGTTGTCATGACATAGTAAGCGAAGGAAACCGTGTGCACATATGGCTTAATCTGGGACAAAGCATCTAAGAAGGTTAGCTTTTCCCTGGAGACTCAGAAGTTGCCGTAAATTCCAGGGAGGTGGAATTTCTGTGATAGCTTGGACTTTGAGGGGGTCTACAGTAATACCACTTTGGGAAACAATAAAACCGAGGAGGCGCCCTACGGTGACACAAAACACACACTTGAGAGGATTCAAGTGGATGTTGTACTGACGACACCGTTGAAAGATGATTCGTAAATCATCAAGATGCTGGGTGAATTTCTTGGATTGAGCTGTGAGGTCATCCAAGTAGGCGAGGATGATATTAGCCAGATCGTGAAAGATGTATGTCATCACCCGCTGAAAAGTTGCACCGGCATTTTTTAATCCGAAAGGCATAACACGATATGCAAAAGTACCCCACGGGGTAGTGAATGTGGTTTTATACTGATCGGCTGGATGGATTTGAATTTGGTTATAGCCAAAGAATCCATCCATAAAGGAGAGAGCCTCGTGGTCGGCGCAGTCGTCGATAATTTGATCGATGATAGGTGTTGGAAAGTTGTCTTTGGGACATGCATTATTGAGATTGCAAAAGTCTGTGCAAACATGGATAGTGCCCTATTTTTTGTCGACAGGTACAGGGTTGGAAACCCATGAGGTATAAGCGATGGGGTAAATAAACCCGACAGCACGTAATTTGTCAATTTCAGCTTTGATAGCCGCGGCTTTGGATGGGTGTAGTGGTCGCTGTTTTTGGTGAACTGGTGTGATGTCGGGCTAGGTGTCGATGCGATGTTCAACAATAGAGGGATCGAGTCCAAGCATTTCCGTGTATGACCAGGCAAAAATATCCCTATATTCCTGGAAGAGGGATTTATATGCGTCGATTTCCTAAGGAGTGCAAGCAGCTCCAATGATGATTTCTTCGACGATGCCATTTTTAATGGAAATTTTGATTTTGATGGTGGGGGAAATGTTGGCCATGTTTCCTTATTCAAATGCATCAGGAGAAAGAATGGGATTGTTGAACCAATCGATAGGTCCTGATGGAAAAAAAAATTTGGTTTCGATTGCGTAAATGGGGTTTTGGTTAGGAGGCATGGGAGCTTCCTATGGGGAGAAGAGTGCGCAGTGATGTAGCGCATCCCAGGGAGAGTCCGAGTGGTTTAACTCTTCCAGTATTTCCTCATCACATTGGAAACGCCGGGAATACAAGGGGTCATGAGAAGTGATCTCGGTGATAGTGTGGTTGCCCCCTGATGAAGAAGCAGGGGGAACAATGCTATGAGATGGGGAGGGTTCACTCGACATAAACCATATATTGAAGTACTGAGGGGTACCCGTGGTGGTTGGGTGGAGAGTGTCTGTAGGGAAATGAGTAGGAGAGTTGGGAGGGTTGGGGGGTAAATCCTCAGATACATCATTGAAGAACCATGGAGGCGTTGGGAGTGCCTCGGTCTTGGGAGAAATGACATGAATATCCTCTAGTGACAAGGTAATTTCAATTATTGCCTTTGCGGGTTGGTGAAGTCGGGCCAATTGATGTTGCCTGTACTCAAGGATCATAGGACACTGGTATGTAAAATGAGCTAATGAATCGCAGAGAGATCAAGGGCATCTCATACGTTCATTCATTGAAGTAGTGATATAACGAATGTCTGTGATATTGGTTGGGGAGGACGTAGCAGGGATAGGGTTGTTCTGAAAGTTCTGGCGTACAGTGGCTAATGTCTCCCGAAAGCGTGGCAGTGCTAGTCAATGATGGGTATAATGGCCATACTCTGAACATATAGCACAAGCGTATTTGGTCCTTAACCCTTTACTACTGGAAGGGTGGGTGGTAGGGGTAGTATTAGCAGTAGTGGCGGGTGTTGTGGGAGTTTGATTGATGGGGATCAAATTTCGTAATTCAGGTAGTGATGGACAATTGTTGGTTTGGTGACCCTCTTTCTCACATAGTGCGCAAGGTGGTGGGATGTGTGGAGGAAGTGGAGCGGTGGGCTCCTTCTTCTTTCTCCTGCCCCCAGTTGTAGCAGGGGGGTT
>ML804892.1:198890-213694 GCA_009831015.1 Picea engelmannii | reverse complement strand
GCATGGTGTATTGTGGTGTATTGGTGTAACTCTTATACTATTGTTCATTGCTCATTGGATATAATTGAATGGTTTAAGTATAAGTTGAAAAAGGTTTTAAATTGTACTTGATACTGATTCACCCCCCTCTCAGTATCAACACATCAATCAACATCAGACCCATATAATCCAATCCATAAAATTTATTTAATAATTGTCATATGAGGGGGTGAAATAGGGTTCATGGAATCTCTAGGGGGATTGTATTGAGTGAAAAAGTGAGATCATGACAGGGAGTAAGAACACAATTACTGCTCAACAATTCATTAAACAAATGACTATGCAACAATAACAAAACATATCAGCTGCCATCTATATCTATGTCATTTTTTTATCACTGTCATATAGAGTTTTGATTTAATTTTAGTGAACAGGGCATGCAAAATGAATTGGGGATCGTGAAGGGATTTATAATGAGTGAAAAAGTGAGAAAATGAGAAGGAATTAATGTATATTGTTCATAAAATAAATTAAATCAATCAAGTATCATAACTTTGTTTTAAATTCAATCCAAAAAACATCCACATCCAAGACCAAAAACATTCATTATTCCTCAATTTCATACAAACTGCTTGTTGTCTCAATAAAACAATTTAATTTCCCATAAATCTTCCATTTATACCAATCTATGCATTTATATAATGACTATGCAAATATTTTCAATTCCATAGTATTGCATGTGCTCACGTTGATCTCTTCTTTTTAAAATAAACAAAATTAGCACGGTGATCCCTTTTATCTATGTCCATCATTCATCCTTGGCAATCAAACAATAATACACCCAGGATAAACAATCAAGAGTCACTATCCTCTAACAAAAATCAGGCCCGATTTAAACACACATTGGTTCCTTTTAAATATGGACAGAACTAAATAACGTTTGATGAGTCTATCATACACACAAGTCTTCGACAATATAATTGACAAAGTCTTGAATCAACAACAACAACAACAATCAACCAAAAAAATGTAACCATGGGCTTTATCTCTGTGTGAATCAATATATACAGACTTCCTTTTAAAAGGAATGACCCATAGAACCATATGATGTATGAAGAGAACAAAAGGATATTTCCACACATGTATCTTTTTTAAACTTTGATAGAATCATGATCGTGTTTGGTGAAATAATCACTCAAAGAGGTGCCTTCTTAAATTATATGCAATCACAATCATGCTAGGATTAAACACAATAATAAATACCATAATCAACCAGAAGGGTAGCTCTCAGGCGATAGGTAACCATACTTTTCTTTTCTATTCAAACGAATTCATCATAGAGAGGACACACAAAGATTCGACCAAGATATGGTTTTTGAAGCAAGGGAGTCCATGCCTTTAAAATTTCCACAATCATTAAACCCAAAATCTTGACAAACCCCAGGAGGTTCCAGAGGAAGGTAGAATCAATTCAGACTCCAAGTCAGGCTCTTTATAAATTAAATGCAGAGAGGAAACAAAATTTTGCTTGTCTTTAAAAAACACAGAGAGCTCATGGTATTTTATATCCTTAATAATTTACCACCGAGAAACAACCACAGGCCACAACATAATATTGAAAAAAACATAGATCCATTCTCTTTAAAAACACCACAATACTTCAACTTATAACCCCAACATATTGACAGAACCATAAGAGAATGCCCTAGTGGAGAATAAGGCAATTTGAGCTAAACAACCTAGGAACTCACAAATGCCTCGAAAAATTTTCTTCCAGAGAGGAAGAGGATTAATTTAACAATAAATGGTACTCTAAAACACATAGAGACCATGTCTCTTTCCAACACCCAGGAGGTTGATAACTTTCAAAAACCATTGACAGTGAGGCCACACAACATAACTGTCATTATTATAGTAGAGATGAGAGGGCGGGTGTGAAAACTCTTTGTGAAAAGAATGTCAGGACGCAACTCATATCAACTCGATACATATGCGGGCCTCTATTAAACATTATGGGCCAACCAAGATTGGACTATGCAAAGATTTCAGTGAAATGACAGTGAAGAATGAGTCATCAAAAAATAGCTCGTGACTTATCCAAAATAACTACACCACTGTCAATTTTTTCATTGCAACTTGGATAAAGAATCATAACAACGACTGAGAGGGAAAAAGAGTTGACAACAACTAATACACAAAATGGTGGTTAAAACCCTTAAACCATAAAACGCGGAGCTCATTGCATCATTGTTACCATTATTTCACAAAGAACCATCATAAAAAACCAATCCTACCGAGTAAATAACCAATGTGAAAACTTTACAATCAAGAATACCCAATACTTCACTTAAGGATAGAAACATTTTGCAGTAATCATAGAGAAACCATAACACAATATTTTCACTCAGTCAAAAACTCAAGAAAACACAGAACCCATGCAATCCTGAGCCACCATTTGATTCATAATACAGAGAGTCCATCATGGATGGAAATCTAAGATCCATACCTTTTAGAAAATCTCTTTAATTATGAACAGGTCGAGTTTTCCCCTTACAGTCCTAAAATCACGGATCTTCCACAACCAACAGAGAAACAATGCAACTATGCTAGGGTGACAGGCTCAAGGGAGGTTTGGAGTGACGTGAATTAAATGCGCATCACTTCCTCACCTAGCCCTATTCAATTCCATGTACGTGCCATCCCATTAACATAACATCCACCATTAAAATCAAACCATATGCAATCTAAAATTCAATGCCATATCCTTTGTATAGATTCAATACCATATCAACTGTATAGTGCACCACCCTATACATATCATAACTATATGTTAACCTTATGCCATAAATTCAACGATAATCACATATTAACGTTACTATATGTGCCTCCATATATACTCTTTAACAAAAAAACATAGTATAACAACTAGGTCCACCACTTGTATCAATTAATATATTCATTTAAAGTTTGTATGTAATCTTTTATCATGGTCGTAGGACTTATCCATAGTTCCTTTCTTTTTGTTTTGATCAAGCTCCCATTTTATTATCCTTTTCATAAATCATATATGGATTAGTAACCAATGTTATAACATAACATAGCATAGCACTTGTAAACAATATGATTCTCATAACCATAGAACTGCCATGTATTGCAAGTAAATGTCAACAACATTTAGCAACAATGAATCAACCACCCATTTATCATATCATATGAAACCAAGACTACATCATCAAAAGTGTAGTATTGTGTAGGAAACATCATAACAGTATAAACATATGAGTGTAACGTGTCTATATTTGCGCCTCTAGTCTACAAAGGGCTCCCACCTACTAGTTAAATATTATCATCATAAATAAATAATAGTGTTTTAGCATTCCTTTGCGGGAAGAATTCATCGTTGTGATTTTAATTGTCAACAAGCACGTCCAAGCTCCTTCTCTCTCGACATTCAAGCCATCGATATCTCAGCCCCCGAGATCCGGATCAGTGGTATCAGAGAAGGTATGCTCTCCATCAAAACAAGGGTTTGAAGGATGTTGCGGGTTCAAACATTTTCATCAATCACCAACCTCCTTTTGGTACTATCAAAATCCATTTGTTGGGACATACACTGTAAGAATCACAGTTGGTCCACATGCATTACATGGATTGTTTTTTTTACCCTCGGATATTCATTCACCATTAAAAGGAGAACCATACATGGATTCACTACATCCATACATGGATTCACTACATCTATACATGGATCCACTATATCCATTGGTATTCAACTTTTTCAACAAATTTGCAGGGTGTCCATGCTGCCCACAGAGGTTCCACAACCTCTACAACAACCCATGTTGCTCTACAAACTCTTGGCATCCTTTGTGGCCCTCTACACTCATCCAAATTAAAATAGGTGTTGTGACCTCTACACAACATTTCATAGGTTCTTCCATATCTCATTGTAAATATCTCTTCAATATCGCAAACAGGTATTTCACGGAATCTCATTTCACTTCCTATTTTGAGAGCTATCATCGATTGAATCTCAACATGTATTTGACCCAATGAGGCTGCACGTACCACCATATTCAATGGTATTTTTCTCCATGACTAGGAAACTACATAAGAGGTTCCACATATGGTTGGAAATATCTCTTAAATATCTCAAATGGGTATTTCATGGAATCTCATTTGGCTTCGTGGTTTGAGAGATATGATCAATTGAATCTCATCATGTATTTGACCCAAGGAGGCCAAACATACCTCCATATTCAACAATAATTTTATCCCTTCTCATGAAATTATTTAAGTAGTTCCACATATGGCTAGAAATATATTTTCAATATCTCAAATGGGTATTTCGTGGAATTTCATTGTTTTGTTTTTTTATGAGATATCATTGTTTGAAGTAGCATGTGTCTGTAACCAGTGTGGTTGTGCACCTTTCAAATTCGACATGGTTTTTCTCACTCCATGGGCTACCTAAAAACAAATTCCATATACCAATGGAATTATATCTTTAGTATTTCAAATGGGTCTTCGATGGAATTGGATTTCATCACCTGTAGCAGACGTTATGAATATATTTGCAGAAGGATGTTCATAGCCCCCAAAGCCACTATTTTTCCATATTATTTTTAAAATTTGGGGATTTAATTAAAATTTATTTGTTTTTCTACCCATGTATAATGTCATTGTCAACTAGGTTATGGGTCATCCACAAAGCCACGGTTATGAGTCAACCACAGAAAACCCTTCTCTTCATTGGGTATTTTCACATTGTAATCATAATGTTACGATAATGTGGTTTTTCTTTTTAGCATGGGTAAAAAGATGGGGACCATCATTTTCTAAGGCAGGATGAATGATCTGAATTTTAGGGGGTATATGGTCTAAATTCAGATGCAAATTCATAAATATATAAAACTAATAGATTTCCCATGTGGATCAAAGATATTCCCACCTCCTCATTAATTAATTGGGCTAACAGGTTGCCCATATGGGTCAAAGAGAGTCCCATCTCTTCGTTATTGTATTGGGTTTTATTTTCCACTACTTATTTAGTTGGGTAGTTAGATCTATTATTATAATAATAGAGACTCATTTCATGAGCTCTTTTTGAATTTGTCAAATGGATTGTTTTGTGATTATATATAAAGGCCTAGCAAGCCTTCTCATAATATCAAGTTACTCATGTTGGATTCTCTCATATTTTCTATTGTTCATTATGAGATTAATTATCTTTGAGTGATTTACTAGTAATTAGTTTTATAGGTGAGGCTCCTCGTTGAGCCTCACCTCTCGAGTACTTCATTTACATGTTTTTGTCCATGTTTTTTTTTCATGCAATATTGGCACGTCTAAGCTCCTCCTCTCTTGACATTCAAGCCATCAAGATCTCAACCCCCCGAGATCTGGATCAACCTATCACTTGTGAGAATTCTTTTTTGTGGACCCATCCACCCTTTCCGACACCCTTATTTTCCACCTATCCCATTGTATCCCTCTCTTCTCCCTCATTGACTTGGCCCCTATCACTTGTAAGACTTTTATTTCATGGACCCATCCACCCTTCCTGACACCCTTATTTTCCACGTATCCCATTGGCTTCCTCTCTTCGACCTGTCCTCCATGATACCCCTCACCTGTAACATTTTTTCCCTATGGACCCACCAACTGTTTTTTTTCTTCTCCAAAAATGAATCACACCAGTTGTTGGATATGTGTTATATTCTTTGCACATGGGCATATTTTTAGTGGTTTTTCGACACATGTTTTCGCTTATGGTTTTCTAATTCTAGTTAAGGAATTAGGGTTGTTGACTAATATGGGTCAATGGATTAGGGGTTTTTTATGTTGTGGGATATTGTAAACAATGAATATATAATGAATAAAATATTAGAGGTGTGAATCTAAACAAATTGTTAGTTTTGCAGGGTAAAATCTCTGTGTAATTTGTGTGTGTGTGCCATTGTATCTTTTCTTTTTTTATTAAGAATCTATTTATAGTAATTAATTGTACAAGGTTGAAATCTACATTTGGTATCAGAGATGTTATTTTCTTCAAGGGGACACCTTTGTGGCTAAGGGTTTGGCTCGGGTCTGTGATAAACCTTATTATAGTGGGATATCTATCGTATCGATTCTTTAGGTGAAAATAAATGGTGAGTAGTTTGAAAATAGAGATCGAGAAATTTAATTGGAAAAGGTTTGAGCTATGGAATATCAATATGGAATATCTATTGGTGGACAAAGATCGATGGATATTTTTTGATCTAGGTACTGCACCTACAAGAATGCCATCATAATGCTAGGAAAATTTGGATCAAAAGGTGAAGAGAACAATATGGTTGCGTCTCTCAGATTCATTATTATTGAATGTGTCAGGGGAAGTTACAACCAAGGATTTATGGAATAAGTTATGGGATTTGTACCAGTCTAAGTTCTAGGTAAACTATTTTTTCCCTTGGAAGAAGATAACAACCTAATAATGAAAGATGGAGACTCGGTGATAGAGCATTTGAATGCATTTATACTCTGGTAAGTCAACTATTATATATTGATATTAATATTTCTGATGAAGATAAGTGTAACAATTTATTATGCTCTTTACCAGACTCATTGGATAGTCTATTTGTGCCCATAGGTAGTAATACAACTACTTTAACTTTCAATTATGTGATCTCATCCTTATTGTTGGAGGAGATGAGGTGGAAGAACATTAAAGGACAAAGAACATATGCATTATTTTCAAGAGGATGCTCCCAGGAAAGAAATATATCTAAGTCCTCAAGTGGGAGATATAAATATAACTTAAGATCTAAATCTCCCAATTTTTTTTTAAAGGTAGGTTGGAGATGTGGAAAAGAAGGGCACTACAAGAAGCAATGTAGATCCAAAAGTGATAAGAGAGGGAAGGGATATGAAGATTCCCCTTCTATAGAAGAAAATAATTGTGCATAATAAGGAGGAGGTTTTCACTGGGCTTCTTCAAGAACACATGTAGATCATGAGGCATGGTTGGTTGACTTAGGTGCATCCTTTCATATGACTCCTCATAGGGAGTGGTTTCATGAATATGAAAGGTATGATGGAGGTGATGTTTTCCTAGGTGATGACTCAACAAATAAAATCATAGGATGAGAAAAAATCAAGTTGAATCTCATGGATGGAAGGATTAGAACACTCTTTGGTGTTTTGCACATCCTAGGATTGGCCAAAAAAATGATTTTTATATGCAAAATGGACGATGCAAGGGTAACAATAGTGTTTGAGAAAGAAACATGTCAAATAGTTCAAGGAGAAATGATGTTGTTGAAGGGATTTCAATGTAGAAATATGTATAATATGAAAGGAAGTGTTATTAGTGATAGGTGAAATATTTCCCTTGCTCTTGAAATTGGAGCTGAAAAAAGAAAAAACCTCCTACGGTCTCTGGAAAAAAGGCTATGTTTTCGTATCAAAGACTAGGGCATATCAAAGAGATGGGATTTTGAATAATACACGATAAAGGTATGGTTGAAGGTATGTAAAAAATTTCTCTATATTTTGATTTATGTGAGAATTGCGTGTATGGGAAGTATAACCAGGTAAGATTCCCCTATGGTGCAATGAGGGTAGATGGAATTTTACAATTGTTTCACAGTGATTTGTTTGGACCTGTGTCGATTCCATCACTGGTAGAATATATGTGCTATGTCTCATTTATAGACAACTTCTCGAGGAATACATTGATATATTTCCTCATGAAGAAATATAAATCCTTTGATAGGTTTAAAGAGTTTAAGGTTCTTGTGGAGAATCAAACAAAGAAAATAATTAAGGTGCTAAGGACGGATAATGGTGGAGAATTCTACGAAAATGAATTTTAATAATTCTGTAAGAAGTGCGGTATATCAAGGAAGGATAGTAATCCATATACACCTCATAAGAATGGAGTTGCAGAAAGGATAAAGGGGATTTTGATGGAAAAATCAAGGTTTGTGCTCAGTGGTGCTGGGTTATGATGGGAATTTTGGGCAGAGGCAGTGGGTATTGCATGTTACCTGGTCAATAGATCACCCTCATCAACACTGGATGAAAAGAATCCACACGAGGTATGGACTGGTCAGAAACCCTCTCTCACACATCTCATGGTATTTGGTTGTGATGCCTATGTTCGCGTTCCAAAGGAAAAAATTAGTAAGATAGATAAAAATTATGAAAAGTGTATCTTTATTGGGTATAAAGATGGTTCGAAAGATTATAATATTTGGAACCCTTAAACTAAGAAGGTAGTGTATAGGCGATATGTGGTATTTAGAGAAATAAAAGATGTTGTCAAACATGAAGTCCTACCAAAGGAGGAAGAACTAGAGAAAATAGAGTTTGAGTTGAATGATAATGAATTATACTCTACAAATGAACATGAATAAGAAGAAAATGATCCTCATAATCTAGTATTGTGGATATTAGTTTGGGAAAAAAGGAAACTAGAAAGGTATACTCCACCTAATTTCCTTGCAAAGTTTTCTTTGTTTATTATTGAAGATGATCCTAGAATTGTTAGGGAGGCAGTGGATTCAAAGGATGGAAAACTATATAAAAAGGCCATGGTTGAAGAAATAGTAGACTTAGACAAGAATGAGGTTTGGGATCTAGTGGAGTTGTTGACTGGAATAAATCCCATTGGAAAAAAATGGGTGTTTAAGGAGAAGTTGAATGTAGAAGGTAAAGTGGAGAAATACAAAAATCAGTGAGTAGCAAAAGTTTATTCCCAGGTAGAGGGAATTGACTTTGGTGAAATTTTTTCTCCTGTTTCCAAGATAACTTCTATTATATTTATTTTATCTATTGCTATTGATTTTTATTTTTAATTAGATCAAATGGATGTGAAGACATCATTCCTACATCGCTGGAAGAAAAAATATACATGAATCAACCATAAGTCTTTGTTGTGAAGGGAAAGAAAGAGTTCGTATGCAAGCTGAAAAACTCCTTATATGGGTTAAAGAAATTGCCAAGGATGTGGTATCTAAAATTTGATACTTATATATTGGGACTTGGATTCACAAGGATAAAATAATATCACAGTGTGTATTTCAAATTAATTGGTGATCATATCATTTATTTGGTATTGTATGTGGATGATATGCTACTGATAGGAAACAACAAGGAGAGTATCCAATATGTTAAAACTCAGTTTTCCTCTAAATTTGATATGAAGTATATTAGTGCTACAAATTCATTTTGGGCATGGAAATGAAAAGAAATCTGAAAAACAGGAAACTCTCGTTAAATCGGAGAAAATATGTTGAGAAAATATTGCATAGGTTTAATATGAAAGAATGAAAATCAGTTACGGTCCCTATTCCTATAGGTGTAAAATTATTTATGGTTTAGTGTACCAAGACACATGAAGAGGAAGATGGCGTGTACTATGTTTTGCATGCTAGTGCAGTTGGAATTTTGATGTGTGCAGTTGTATGTACTAGACCAAACATTACACATGCAATGGGATTTTTTAGCATGTATATGTCAAAATCGAGGAATGATAATTGGAAAATAGTAAAGAGGGTTTTTCAGTATTTGTGTGGCACTACTAGTGTTATAAAAAAAATTCCACACTCCATGCATCTTGCTTTGATGGCCTTCCATTTCCCTCTACAGACTTAAATTCCTCCTTTTGCTCACTCTAGAGTAAAAAATACAAATTTTTGTCCATATATGCGAGTCATAGTTAGAAAACTCATGTATACATAGGTTTCTCCATTACATCATTCATACATCATGTTTTGTGCTCAAAAAATAAAAAATATGTCAGGTTTCCATTCCATGTCATGAGCTCCATGATCCTTGACCTTCCATATATTGGAAACACTTTGAATCAGCCTTTAAATTCCATTTGAAGGCTCTAAATTGATCCATATGAAAGCCTTGGATATACAATTCATCATTGATATCAAATACACTCTCATGAATTTTCACCTCATATTGAGTATGCATCCCTTTGTCCTTGAAATTCTGAACTTTTTGTGTTCATACCCCAAGAGATTCCTATCTTGAGATGGAGAACCTCATTGACTCCTACTACTTTTGAGATTGCCTTTGTGGAGGATTGAAGTGGTCAAGGCCTAGTTGGAGGGACTTGATTTATTGGTTTCGATATATGTCATTACAGAAGTTTGTCACTTACGTACTTCTGTTGATTACAATAATATAAATACTCTTTTCTTGTCCAATTATATGTCGCAAATGGGCATATTTGTTATGTATGATAATGGATTATGCTAGTTTATATGCTAACATTATATATGATTTCCACATTGTTGCGTATATTGGTTGTTGAGGACAAGTTACAGGTATAAAGATTTGGGTCATGAGATCAATCGTGGTCTTCTTCAAACGTCGTGATGAGGTAGGATTGTAGCCTTATATTGTTAGAATTTTCATTTAGCTAGCATACATGAGATTAGAGTTGATTTCTGGGTGTCATTCCATCTATTTTTTTTTTCCCTTAGCCATAGAGAGATTTTCCTCATAACAGAATTCGTGACTCCACTGGGGAAGATCTCCCTTTTGGGGTATTGGGTGTTTTTTATCCTTTATTTGCTCTTTTTTTTCCTAAGTTTCTGTGTCAACTATTGCTTGGCAACATGTACTTTGCTTTGTATCTAAGTTTCTTGGCCTAATCCTTTCCCAGGAAATGTAGTCTTTGGCATACACATGTTTTCCCTTGAATGTCACGTACATACACGAGATTTCTATCTTCAAGGCGCATACATAAGCATATGTTCCCTAAAACGGTCATGTACACTATATTTTGAGTCTTTTTGGCCCAGTTTAGTGTTTACTGGGTGAGTTTTGTTGGTTGTTGAGACTTCTTAGGTCCCTGTTCTGACTATTAAGTTCCTACATCGTGATAGGAATCTACTTTATTGGTGAATATTTTGAGAGAACTCATTTATTGTCATTTTTCTCATTTGTTGTCCTTGCATTCAGGTCTGGGTAGTCGCTTCTCAATGTCCTTCTTAGATTGTCTCTTTTTTCTTGTAGTAGGGTCTACCTATGAGGTTGTTATTCAATCCTTGCATTTTCTTTTCATTATATCAAAAATAAAAAATAAAAAACATTGTTGCTTATTTTCATATTACTTATATAATTTTCACTTTTTCATGTTTTACATTAGCTTTGGCATATTAAGAAAGACTTCACTTCATTGAAATTGTAGAGATTGCATATTTGAAACAACATTTAGAAGCATACCGTCTCTTTGAAAATCAAAACTAGTACTTAGCAGTGTTTTTATATTTGATTCCTTTTTATATATGTTGAGTCATAATACCATCAGTTTCATGATCACACCTCTTGAGTAAGCAAAAACCATTAAAGTTAACGTTGAATAATTAAAGTTGATTAGAAACGGTTTTATTTTTCAGGGTACATAAACAAGTTGTTGGCGTAGGCCATTTTGGGTAAATGCATAACAAGTATTGAATCAGTTGATAAACGGACTGAAAAAGGAGCATGCACTAGATAATAGGGAAAGAAGCATGAGGAAGAAGACGAGTCAAAGGAAGAAAGGAGGAAGCGTATCGACCATGTGCATGAAGTTAGAATGTGGAAAAACCTAATCCACTTAGGGTTGGGGTTTTGGTCATTGATGTGATGGGTTTTAATCCACTTTTTTAGTATAAATATGTATTGTAATATATGAGGATATAATGTTAGGTTATGCAAAGGAAACGTTTTTTCTTGAGCTATCTAGTTGTGGAACTAGTGTTTCAGATGAGTCTATTTTTTAAGCCCTAATATTGGCTCATTACCCCTTAATTGGGGCATATTACATTAGTAATGTTATTTTATTTATGTCGGCTTTATTCCATTATTTGTAATTACACCTCCTAGTCTCCTATATATACCAAGGAGACATTTTCATTTGGATGCATCTTGTACTTGAACATTTAAGTGGGGTAAAAAGAGGTTGCCCTCTCGAAGAGGCTTATTATTTGAAATTATATTTTTTTCAAGGCGTTGAGTACTTTTTTTGAGGTTTTTCTATGCTATATTGATATTTTTTTCTTAACATATGGTATCAGAGATCAAGGTCTTGGGGTTTCGTTGCTACACCTGACACACCTTGGAATTTTCGCTATTAAATTTTTTCTACAACGTTTCAAAAGGAACGGCTTGGTGGATATTTAGTAGACGGATCAAGGTACGTTGGGTTACAATTTAAGCTCCTGAGGCCTTATAATTTCGTAGATACATCCTGTACAAGATAGGGTTCTGGAATCATCCTGAACTGAGTCATTGCGGAATTTTCACTATAAAATATTTTTTGTAACATTTCAGACCCTGAAATCTAGAGGATATTCACATACATTAGTAAGGTACCTGTGGTAAAACGTTAAGCTTATGGGTCATCTTACATTTGTAGATACACCCTATGGAAGATAGGGTATCTGACAAGTCCTATTGACTAGTCTCAAGAAGTTGTTCCAGGTAAAAATATCATGACTTCTTACTAGAGTATACAAATTGAGTGGGACTGGTTGCATTAGATATTGGATAGTCTGTAGTATTTCTGGTACGAGTTTCAGAATTTTATGTCAATTATTTTGTGTGGGGCACGCTATACAAGTGAGATCTCATGGAAAGGCCAAAAATCAGCAAGTTGTGGGGAAGTTACCATAAATTCCACTTGGCACATCCAATTTTGATCAGACCTGTGGCATTGCAGAGAAGTAATATCAAAGAACTACATAAAAGAAATTTTCATATCCAGAAGGGATGAAACGGGAGATACAACAGAATAAAGATTGTCTAGTAGAACCACCTCAAAATCAAGGTTCAAAAGTGATACTTGGCCAACATGCCACCCAAAAAGGGAACTTATACACCAAATAAGCCTCCAGACAATCCTACTTGGACTCTTGATCAAGGTGAAGAAATGCACAGGGACATAAATGATTTACAAAAGAATATAGTAACAAAAGATTAACTACAAGAGATGGAAGCTAAGTTGGAGGCAAAGATGGATGGTTTAAAAGAGGAGATCATGGAAGTATTGAAAAAATCTGTAACAGAGAAGACACCTGAAAGTGAAAATGCATCCCATGAAATTCATGATGAGGACACAAGGAAGGTGAATCAAGAATGGAGAAACTCCAAATTTTGGTTGAATACCAACCATGTTCCTAAGATCGATATGAGGAAGTTTGATGGCAAGGACCCAATCACATGGATACTTTAGATGGAGTAATTCTTTGATCTACATAATGTGCCACATACACAAAAGGTACGAATTTATTCTTTATATTTAGAACCTAATCAATTTGTATGGTATCGATGTCTTTGTTCTCGCAAATCACTCATCACTTGGACAATTTTCACGGAAGAAATGATAGCACACTACGAGGATACAAGGAGAAATACCTTCTTTAGCCAATTGATAAATCTCAAGCAAAAGGGTTCAGTTACCGAGCACATTGAGAACTTCCAAAGATTGAATATAAAGGTAATTGATATTCCAGATGAGCATTTGATTGATGTATTCATAGGATCTTTAAAGGATAAAATTCAACATGAGGTTCGCCTTTGGGAACCCAAATCATTGGAGAATGCATTTAAGGTGGCAAGAAATGTTGAAAGTAAAATTATGGCTATGGCTACTAGAAGGACCAATCCTAACATCTATAGAGAGAACAATGCTCCATCTTCTAAAACACCTCAACCTACAAGGTTTACACATCAAAAATTGGAGTAAAGAAAAGCAAAAGGTTTATGTTTTAATTGTGCCAGAAAGTACAGTAAGGGACATAAGTGTGGTGAGAAGAAAATATTCTACATAAATTGTGAAGAAAAAGAAGAAGAAGAACAAGAACCATATCAAGATGAAAACGTAGAAGCAATTTCGTCTGAAGAGTTGACTCCCACGATATCATGTAATGCATTGGATGGAATTAGAACTCCTCAAACCCTCAAGATTGAAGGATATATCAAAAAGAAAAACGTAATAGTCCTAATTGATTCTGGCAGTACTCATAATTTCATTCACTATAAATTAGCCAAAGCTCTAAATTGCTTTGTATATACAGTGCCAGAGTTTCAAATAATGGTTGTAGATGGAGGAACTATCAATTGTCTAGGAAAATGAAATAATATCAATCTTACTATGGGGGAATATGTAATGAATAGTCCAATGATTTCTATACCCATGGGTGGTGCAGATGTTGTACTAGGAATCCAATGGTTACAATCATTAGGAACAATGGCTTTTAATTTTCAAGAATTTTTCATGAAATTTTCATTGGAAGGAAAAGAAATTGAGTTAAGAGGCATCACAGGGAAACCCGGTAAGGTGGTAAGCTCTAATGGCATGAAAAAATTATTGAAAAAGGGGCATCAAGGTGTTATTGCGCAACTATTCTCACTAGATGTCCAAACATCTAAGCCACCTATTCCTCAAGATCTCCAAGGGATCATTGATAAGCATTCCAAAGTATTTGAAAATATTCCCAAAGGTATTCTACCCTCTTGAAATCATGATCATGAAATTCACCTAATTCCTGGGAATGTTCCTCCTAACATCAGGCCATACAGATACCCTTACACCTAGAAGAGTGAAATTGAGTGCATGGTTGAAGAAATGTTAGAGGCTGGCATTATTAGACCTAGCCAAAGTTCTTTCTCTACACCAGTGGTAATGGTATTCAAGAAAGATAGTTCATGGCGTATGTGTCCAGATTATAGAGAGCTCAACAAGATCACTATTAAAGATAAGTTTCCCATTCCCATCATTGATGAATTTTTAGATGAACTACATGGAGCAATCTATTTCACAAAATTGGATCTTC
>ML804892.1:172385-189708 GCA_009831015.1 Picea engelmannii | reverse complement strand
GCCACGTGGCAGCCCATGACTGGGCCACGTGGCACTACGTCATTTGACCATAATATGCCACGTGTCACAAACTGATTCACCCAGATGTCAGCCAATCCAAAACTGCCACGTCATCTCCTGCACAGTCAGCATGCTGATGTCATTAGTGTTGACTTTTTGACCAGTTGACCTTTGACTTTTTCCCTGTTTGACTTTTCGGTCAGAACGCGATATCTTCTTCATACGAACTCCGTTTGACATAAAAATTATACCACCGGAATCGGGAAGACGAGGTGGATGTAATGGAATTAGTTTCTTCGAATTCTGAGCACTTTCATGTTTGAGCATTTTTCATGCCATGTCAGGCTTCTGAATCCGATTTTGGAGCACATATAAGATAAGCATTCAAAAATCATTCATTTTGGAGTAAAAATAACTCCAAGTCTTTGGCGAAGATATTCAAAGGATTCTTGTGGAAGTGGTTTTGTAAAGATGTCTACCACTTGTTCTTTTGTGCCCACATACTCAACTCTGATGTTCTTTTCTGCAACCTGTTCCCGTAGAAAGTGATACTTGATTGGAATGTGTTTCATCTTGGAGTGCATCACCAGGTTTTTTGAGATAATGATGGCACTTGTGTTATCAAAATATATTGGAATGGGCTCATCATACTAAACCTGTATATCTATCAAAGTTTGTTTCATCCAAAGAACCTATGTATGACATGTTATTGTTGCAATATACTTTTCCTCGGTTGTAGATAGCAATATTGATGATTGTTTCTTTCTTATCCATGATACCAAACACTCACCTAAGTAAAACATTGCTCCACTGGTGCTTCGTTGGTCATCAATACAACCTGCCCAATCTGCATCTGTGTAGGCAATAAGTGATAGATCTTTTCCTTTTGGATACCATAATCCAAACTCTTATGTTCCTTTGAGATATCTGAAAATCCTCTTTACTACTAATACATGTGATTCCTTTGGTCCTGCTTGAAATCATTCCACCTATCCAACTTCTTGCATTACATCTGGTCTGGATGTTGTCACATATAGTAGCCTTCCAAACATTGACCTGTATTTCCTCTGATATGTAGACTTTGAATCATCATATTTTCTCAACTTACAACTGGTTTTCATGGGAGTGATAACTGGTTTTCAATTTTCCATTCTGAACCTCTTTAGCATTTCTCGGATATACTTGGTTTGAGAAATAAAAATTCCTTGGTTGCTTTGATGTATCTGAAGTCCTAGAAATAAGGATAGTTCTCCAAGTAACGACATTTCAAATTCATTTTGCATGTCTTTTACAAATTTATGGCTTAACCTGTCATACAAGGCCTTCTTTAATTTACCAGTCTAGAGCACCATGCTCTAGGAGCATGTTTTAGACCATACAAGGCCTTCTTTAATTTACATACATAGTCTGTGTTCTCTGATAACTGAAATCCTTCTGGTTGTTCAATGTAGACTTCTTCTTCAAGTTCCCCATTCAGAAAATCTGATTTTATGTCCATCTGATATACTTTAACATTTTTGGAGCATGCATAAGCTAAAAGTAAACGGATTGCTTTAATTCTGGCAACTAGGGCAAATGTCTCTTCAAAGTCAATTCCTTCAATATGTGCATATCCTTTACATACAATTTTAGCTTTGTTCCTTGTAACATGTCCATCTTCATTCAATTTATTCTTGAAAACCCATTTTTTGTCGATCACATTCTTATTCTTTGGTCTTGGCACCAATTCCCAAGTGTCATTTTACTCTATTTGATCCAATTATTCATCCATGGCCTTATTCCAAAATTCATCCTTGTTGGCTTCTTCAAAACAATTTGGTTCAATTGTAGATAAGAGTGCTAGGTGTGTTTGTTCTGGTGAATGGATTTTTCTTCTAGTCTCAACTCCTGCATCTTTGTTTACAATAATCTGATCTGAAGGATGATTCTTCTGTACTCATTTTCTAGGTGTCTTTGGAGATACTTTATAAACTTGATCTTTTGCTTCTGTCGGATTCTCTTCATCTTCATCTTCCTCTTCTTCTTCCTTTTCATCTTCTTCTTCGAAAAGTTATTCCATTGATTTGTTTTCTTCTTCCTTTGATTATGGTCTACCTGTTTCATCAATTGTTATGTTGATGCTTTCCACAACTTTGTTCAATCTTATATTGTAACACTTGTATGATTTTCTTTTACTTGAGTAACCAACAAGTATTCATTTTTCCACACGAGAGTCAAACTTTCTCATTCTTCCATCTTCTCTTTTGATGTAGCATTTTCTTCCAAAAACTCTGAAGTGCTTCACTTTTGTTGGTCTTCCTTTCCATAGCTCGTAGGGAGTTTTATCAGTATTGTTTCTGAGCATTACTATGTTTTGAATGTGAACTGTTGTATGCACTGCCTGTGTCCAAAATATATCTGTCATTTTGGAATCCATTATCATTGTTCGAGCCATTTCTTGTACTATCATGTTCTTTCTTTCAACAACTCCATTATGTTGAGTTGTCCTAGCAATAGAGAATTGCCTTTTTATTCCATGACTTCTACAGTAGTCCATAAATTCCTATGAAGTGAACTCTCCTCCATTATCAGATCTCAAACATTTGATTCTTGAATCCATCTCATTTTCAACCATTTCCTTGTAGATCTTGAAGTTTTCAAAAGCTTCTCACTTGTTCTTGAGAAAGAAAACTGCAGTCATTCTTGTATAATCATCAACTAATAACATAAATTATTTTTCACCTTTTAATCCCTTTGTTGTCGTTGGTCAACCTAGATCAGTGTGCACAATTTCCAGTGGTCTTTTTGTTGAATATTCCATTTATTTGAACCTAGTCTTTGTTTACTTTCCTTGTTTACAATGCTTGCATAAAGTGTTGGTTGGTTTCGTGATCTAGGGAATTTCTCTAATTGCTTCTCTTTTTCTAACTTTGACAAGGTTATCAAAATGCATGTGACCCATTCTTCTATGTCATAACCAGATTTCATCTTTCTTTCCTAGACAACACTTTTCATTTCCAATTTCACTTAACACATATATGTTGTTTGAAGTTCTTGCAGTTGTACCGACCAATTTCCCTGAACCTTCGTTTCTTATCTCACACTTTTCTAAATCAAAAAGTAAGTTTATGACCTTGATCACACATTTGAATCACACTTAGAAGATTATGTTTCATATCTTCTACCAGTAGAACATTTTGTGCATTTTCATTCTTGTTCCCAATTCGGACTATGCCTTCTCTAATGATTTTGGATGAATTATCATTTCCGAATGAGACTGATCCATTCTTTTCTTTCTGTAATGTGAGAAATTTGTCTTTATCCCCTGTCATGTGTTTTGAACATCCATTTTCAACATACCAACCGTGTTTCTTCTACTTATCTTGTAGAGCGACTGTGCATTCTTCATTGTTATACTGATCTTGATTTCGTATCCATGTCATTTTCTGAGGTTCTTGCCTGTGACTGTTGTTATTCTGTTGAGGTTCTTTAGGATGGACTGCCATTTTGCAATCCTTGGCCATGTGTCCAAAATTGTTACATTTGTAACATTCCACTTCAGTGCTCAAAGATTCAAGCCTATTGTAACTTCTTCTTTGTGTGTCACTAGGTCTCCTTGAATAATCCCTTTGTGTATAACTCTCAAAGTTTTTACTGTTCATGTTGTTAGCTCTACAATTCACAGCTTTATGTCCAAAATTATTACATGCATAACATAAACCAAAAAATATAGTTTGATACCTGGGAGTTGAAGATCTTCTTAAAGGCGGTGCTCTTATGAATCCTTCTTCTTATTGAGGCCTATATGTCTGTTGTTGATTCTGAAATCTGAATCTTCTTGGTGGAGGAGTGTCCCTGTAATCTTCCTTGTATATCTTCCTATCCTCTTTGATTGTTTTTGCATAGCTCTTTGGATTTGTTTCTTTCTCTATTGTTTTGGAGCTTGATCTCTTTTTTGTCTGATTGTATCCAAGTATGGACTTGTCAAGATGATATTTTTGACTATTGATAATGTCATCCAAAACTTTTGAGATATTCTGCATATTTTTCTTTTAAATATCATTTCTTAGTGTGACAACCTCTGCTTCCAAGTTTCCAATGATCTTGTCCTTTTCTTTTAGTTGTTATTTGAGTAATTCTTCAATTCTTTTATCTTCTTCTATTTGAACCTTCAATTTTGTGATCATTTGTTCTAGTTCTCGAGTGTCATTTTTCTTGTCTAGTTCTTCTTGTAGTTTCATGTTTTTCTTCTTTTCTCTTCTGATGACTTCTATGGAACACATTAATTCTTCTCGATAGTCAACTTCTGCCTCTTCAATTTCTTATTCGACTTCTTCACATTCTTCTTTGGCTTCTTCATATTCTTCTTCGAAGTCTTCTTTGTCAGAGTCTTTTACTTCCATGAATAGAACTCTTCATGTCTCATTGTCACTGACTTCATCTTCATCTGATGATGAGATGTTTTCTTTGGTGTATAAGCTTTTCTTGAAAACTTTCTTTGTAGTTCTTTTGTCTTTATATGTGTGTTTTCCTTTTTAGTAACCTTCATCATTTCTCTTTTTCTTATGAGGACATTTGTTAGAAAAATTACCAATACCATCACAATTAAAACAAATTAAAGGGAGCTTACCTCTATACCTACCATTGGTTCCCTTGTTTAGTATTTTGACAAAGTTGGTCACTTATTCATCATCTTCTCAAGCATCATTATTGCTTCTATATTATTCTTGTTCCTTTTTATTTTTCTTTGATCTTTTGGATGCCTTGAAGGCTGCTTCTTTTACATCTGGATTTTCCTACTTAGTTCTCATTTCATATGCTGCGAAGATTCCATGCAGTTCATCCATTCTTATTGATTCCAGATCTGATCTTTCTTCTAGTGTTGATATCTTAAGGTTGAATCTCATAGGAAGATATCTTAGTATCTTTTGAACAATTACAGATTCTTTAATTTCTTCTCCCAATCCTATGATTTCATTCACTGTTTCATAGACTTGTAAGAAGTAGGCTGTGGTATCTTCATCTTCATTCATTTTTAGTTGTTTGAACTGACCTCTGTAACTCTGAAGCTTTGCTTCTTTGACTTTTGTATCTCCTTCATAAATATTTTGAAGCTTGTCCCAAATCTCTTTAGCATATTTACAGTGTGCAACTTTGGTGAATACCATATCACTGAGACCATTCAAAAGTGCATTTGTGGCTTTGGAATTATTCTCACCGATTTTTAATTCTTTGTCATTTGTTGGTGGAATTGTTGGTGATGTGTATCCATCTACAATTGATTGTTAAACTTGAAATCCTTGTGCCTGTATATATGTCCTCATCCTTATGCTCCAAAAAGTATACTTATGTCCATCAAACTCTGGTATTCCATTTTTATAGGAGTTGGTACTCTCCATGATCTACCTTTCAGTGGTTAAACTTATTTCTGAAGGAACCTGCTCTGATACCAATTGTTGGATTACTAAGAGGGGGGTGAATCAATAATATAGAAATTTAATCCTTTTTAACCATATAATTCAAGTGTTATATCAATGAAGCATTATCATCCAATAACTCCAGATTAAATAAGAAATGAACAAATTTACAAACATACACATACACAGTACACCAGTGTTTTACGTGGAAACCCAAATTAGGAGAAAACCACAGAATGATTTTTCTTATATGTCGTGAAGAATTACATTCATTGGAAGCACAAACTTCCTTTGTTTTCCAGCTGCAACTGGAAGGAGGCTCCAACCCCCTAGTTTCTTAGGCTAGAACCTGAGGGAAGCTCCAACTCCCCAATTCTCTGGCTACAACCAGAAGGAGGCTACAACCCCCTATGTTCTCCGGCTACAACCGGAAGGTGGATGCAACCACCTGTCCTTTTCCCGTCCTGTCACCCTGAAGTAGAAGTGGAATGATGGAACCAATGTCAACATATCATTGTGAGATATACTGCTGTAAACCTACACCAACAAATTTGAACCATGCATCAACCATGCATCAACCTATACCTCAATCTGTAATCAAGTTGTACGATAAACAAGTGCATCAACCATGCACCAACCTGTACCAAATAACCTGTAATCAACCTGTACCATAAATAAGTGCATCCAACCATGTACCAAGTATGTACCAAAAATGTGTCAACTACTCATCAAATATGACTCATCAATATGTACCAACATCATCAACTATACACCTCATGTATGTGCCAACTCCTCAACTACTTGTCTCAACCATGTACTCAACATATACCTCAACCAAAATCCTTCATCGATTTCATCACCCAAATATGATTTTTAGCTCTATAATAGACCTAGTGTATATCATCACATTCATGCAAACCTTCCTTAACTTCAGCAATAAGAGACTAGCATTTTCATCAAACTTTTCTTTAGTCTCACATGCCTAGTTTTGGATTAGTCAACAACCCTAACTTGAAGTAATCATAACTTTGTACCTGTAATGTATAAATATTTGAAAATGTTACACAATGTTCTTGAGTGTGTTTTATACAATTGATATAGGTTTCACTACTTGGAACCTCTCAAAAAAGGAGTTATAGAAAAAATGGCATACCTTGATGAATTATGGCTTATTCTAGAGAGCGACCTTGTAGAGCGTGACCCGCACGGAATATTTTTTGAATTGATATAAATATATTAAAATGAATACTACATGCTGTACCCTAAACAACACATTTTGTTTCACTGAATTTGGATCTTTTATGAAGAATTTATGACGTGTTTACCCAAAACACATGTTTTTTACTAGTTTCAGAACTAGCCACAAACCCTATTTTCCACGGAGTGTAAATCCAAAAATACAATGACCCAAAAGCTGAATTTTTTACCATAGATACTTGGATATGTTTTCCCAATGTAATAGTAATTTCACGGTCTAAATCATTATATAAACAAAGTTATAGGGAAATGGTGAGATGACCTGTAAATAACATACCCTAGAAAGCACCATCAAAAGAATTTATCCTTCCTTGCATTTTGTCCTTCTTTTCTTCACCTTCCCTCGGAATTTCAGCTTATATATACTTGGTTACCTTATACACCTATAGATATTCAATGTGCTCAAGTTTTATTAAAATGAGATAGCCTTGCCTCTTATTTATACTCTCCAAGTAACTTCCTTAAAAACATCTTCTAGGTCACTTGGCCCCACTTTCCTTATTTTAGGGTTAAACCACTTCTAATTTCTCCATCAAATTTATTATTGAAATAATTTATTTTTTATTCACTTTGAATTATAATACACTCATTACTTCACTTTGTTATTTACCTTTTAAAATCTCTTAAACCACTTTGACTACTTTGACCTTTTGGGGCTTCTAGATGACATATGAGGGTCCTCCAACTTTGTAAGGCCATAAATCTGAAACCGTGAGGAGTTATGTGACGTTCCACATACCACCAGAAATGGAATGAAATGTAATAACCATATAGAATATTATTATATGAAAATATATCATAACTCATAAGGTTATCCATCAAACAAACTTGGGTCCATTACCCAAACCTAGGGTCTCCAACTTCTCATGGCCATAACTCTCTAACCATGAGGAGTTATGTGATGTTCCACATACCACCGGAAATGGAATGACAAGAACTATCCATATAGGATAGTTTACCTGAATAATTGATTGTCCTTCATTTCATTATTCTACAATTAATCATGGGTTCTCTTACTACGCAAAGCGTCTTCCCATGAGGGCTTTCACCATAAGGGGGGCACTTTGGAGTTCATATATCTTTACTTCTTATCAACCATGAAAAGAAAATAATGAGTCATATTTACATCAAAAAATATTGAATCCATTACACAAACCTTTGTGTTGTGGGGATTTCTTCAAGGGTTGACATCAATGACAACCAACCTTAATCAACACTATGGAGATTGTGCAAACTTGTCATCCTCACTTCATCAAACTTATGATGTAATGCACACAACACAATGACTTGATGGAGATGAATAATAAAGAAGTAGAGAATTCCATATCTTTGAGGAAGTATCCCGGAGGAACCAAGGTAAAATAATATGTCACTTTGTTGAATGTTTCTTTTATGCTTTGCAATGGTTTATGATGAATGAATGAATATGTTAAGTAGTAAAATGAAGCTCGCACTAGAATAGTTTTGATATTTACTGCAGAATGAATGTTAATGAATGAATATGATTATAGAATGTTATATCTGATGAATGTTGAAGTGAAAATAATTTCTGACATCCCCATGAGCAACAATCCTTCCACGATTGCAGACATATGGGTTCTGCAATCACCTATAATCCATCTCGGGTGAGACTTCATTGTGCACTTTGTGCACAATGTTTCCTTCTGGCCTCTAGAAGGGTCGATGGTTTGCAGGGTTTTGTTGGAAGCCTAAAGGTAGAACTTGGGTCATCCCATACATGCAAAAAATGGTTCCATTGCCAGTTGGAACTCAAAATATTGGATTGGAAGGGACTTGTTGAGAAGGATAGTGAAGAGAATGCAATGGTGGAAGGGGATGTTTAGGAAGTGTAATCCTATTAAGAAGGAGATTGAAATATCGTTGGAAACAAAACAAATCAAGTTTGTGCATAAAGAACATAGAAGGTCCAAGTATACTTCGTGCCAATATTTGGAAAGGTATGTGTTTACTGATCTTTATGAGGCAGTTTTTTGTTATTTTCTAGAGTTGTTCTAGGAGTGGATACTAATATTGAAGGTTAATCATCCAAATAATCGGATAAGACCTGTAGAGTGGAATATTGAGAATATCGCACATCTAGAAAGAGTCAATAATAAATTCTCGTGCAGTGGATTCCTGGCTAGACAACATTATTGTAGGATTTATCATTGAGTTTTAAATAGATACTACGAAGTCATACACTGTTGCAGGGAAAGCAATTTTGAGGGGACCAATAGGAAGGTATATTTGATCACTTTACATGTCGATCAAGATTATATTGCAAGATAAAGGCATGATGAAAATGGAGTCAGAAAACTAAATCACTCTGCGTGCATGGGGAGACTGGGGAAGCACTAAGGAAGATATAAGATATGGAAAGAGGCCAAAAGAAGGAAGCAATGGACCCTATTATGATGGATTAATTAAATACCAAGGAAATAATGGATAGAGTGGGAGTGGGACATAGTGGAAGACCCTACCAGTATAAGATCAATAGTAAAAATAGGGTAGTAGTGAAGCGAGAGGGATTGGACAGTGATGAAGAGGAGGTATAGGATATTCATGCAATGGGGAAGATTGAGGAAATCCTTCATGCCACATATGAGAGGAAAACAAGAGTTTAAGGGTCCAATGTAGAAGAAGGCTCTCCATTCTAGATATGAATTAGTGTGGAACCCACAACCCCATGTGAAACTAAGACATCTAAAGAAGAAGAACCATTTAGACAACTAGAAATTAGTGGTAGAAGGATATTAGTAGGATGAGGGTCCAATGGAAATTCAAGTGCAAGTACAAATTCAACTAGGAGTAGTCAATTATCTACACCGCTTGGAGGTGATAGTACAAATTTTTTTACAATGATAGGATAATATCTAACTATTCAGTTACCATAGTTTCATGGAGAAGGGTTGGAGGACCCAAAGAAGAATTTGTTTATTTGTGAAAATATTTGGGTAGCTAAGCAGATCACAGATGAAGATACAAAAGTGGTACAACTTGCAATCACATTCAAGGACCACACAGTGGAATGGTTTATGGGCCTCGTAGTAAACAGTCCACAAGGAGCACCTACAACCGTCACATCTAATCAATGAATTCCAACGACCTAGTTCAGAAGATCAATTTATGAATGAGATGGTAGAAATAAAACATAAGCTAGGGGAGTCAGTTTGGGAAGTTGATCATAATTTCAAGAGAGTGAAAGGTAAGTTGAATTATCCCATCACAAACATAGAACATAGGAATATATTTTTTAATTCATTATTGCCACATCTTATGTATCCATTAAGGCAAAAAAAATTCCAGACTTAGGCTGAGGCTCTACAAGTAGCCTTGCAATTGGAGGAGAATCAATATAAACATACAGATCCAACTATAGAAGAGATGAGAGAATATCTAAAGAATCTAAAATTTCAGTTGAATTAGAAAAAAGGTAAGGAAAAAGGGAAGATGTATGGTATACCTTATGCAGAATAAAATGACACCATAAGAATGAGTGCCCAACATTTGCATAGTATTTGGGGGTAGGAATGTTGAATCCTTTAAAACTAGGAGGACCATGGTCTGAAATGTGTAGAATGCATGGACATGATCCCTATCATTGTCCCATGATGCAAAAGTATCAAACAATACCTAAGAGTACATTCTGCAACTTCTGCAATTCTGTAGGACATGAAGACAAGGATTGCAGAACTTTGGAAATAATGAAGGAGAGGACCTCAGATGCATATAGGATGCAGGATTAGAATATGACAAGTCCACATATGTAGTAGTATAATAACAAGAAACAGTTTCCAGTCCCACTGTAGTACATTAATGTGCAACCACAATATAATCAGGTACCATAGTATAATACACCATGCACAAACAATCAAGGTAACAGAGGAGGCTTCAGAGGTAGAGGTCATGGTGGAAGAGGATTTGGAGGAGGTAGAGGACCAGTAACCTGTCACAATTGTCAGAAACCTGAACATTATGCAAGGGATTTCCCATGGCCACCAACAACATGAATGTACTATGTCACAATAGATCATGACATAGAAGAATGTCTGACACTACTGACAGAAATACATGAAAAGAGGAACCATAACAATCAGAAGTTTCAATGGATTGTTGGTGAAACCATAGAAGAGGATGGGAAGAAGATCAATATAGTTAATATTAGGATATTCAGACAGTTAGGAGTTAGTTAATATCTACTTGCTCTAATGTGTCGTTAGATAAAAATGTGTTTCTTTAGTATGCATTAGTATGCATTTGTAGTTAGGAAATTCGACGGTCATGATATGTTCCCAACATAGAGTGATCCAACGATTCAGATTCTCATTGATCTTAATGGCCATAGATTCATGGCTTAACACCCGATTGGTTCATGATCTCTATTTAAAAAGCATGGAGGGTCATTTTCTGATGATCAATTGTGAGACGCTCTCTTATAAAATCTCTCTGTAATTTTTTTCTTTTGCATTAATAAACTGCTCTAAGTGGTCGTGTTGGCTGGGGCTATGGATGTTTCCTCATAGGGGTTTTACCATGTAAAAACATCGGTGTGTTGATATTTGATCTGGTTGTGTGATTGATTACTAAAGGTGTCTTTCCTCTATTGGAATACCTGTGTTGTCTAACATGGTATCAGAGCCAGGTTGAAGACCCGCTCCTGTTGTAGATCGAGATCATGAATCCAATTGCCTCATCTCCATTTTCTGTCATTTGCGTACATTTTTTGGGATAAGAGGATTGTTCCATTGTGTTCGAAGAACTCATTTCATTCAATAAAACTTTTCATTTCACTCGAAAAGGTTTCCATTTTTTGAAGATACAACCATTTCAATTAGATCTGGAGGTATAAAGCTTGAATACACATTTTTAAAAATGTTTGTAGAGTATTATTTGTTGATTAAGGTTGGTTTTCATTGATGTCAACCCTTGAAGAAAGCCCCATAGCACAAAGGTCGGGTAATTGACCCAAGATTGTTTGATGTAAATATGACTCGTTATTGTATTTTCATGGCTAATAATAAGTATAAATGGATGAACTCCAAAGTGGCCCCCTTATGGTGAAATCCCTCATGGGAAGATGCTTTGCGGATTGAGTTGTCCTAGAAGTATGGTTAGAGAACCAATGCTTATTTGTGGAATAATGAAATTAACTCTAGTGAATTTGTTAGTTAAAATATCCTAGATGGATATTTCTTGTCATGCCATTTTCGGTGGTATGTGAAACATCACATAACTCCTCACGGTTAGATAGTTATGACCATGAGAAGTTGGAGAACCCATAATTAGGTAATGGATCCAAGTTTGTTTGATGGATAATGGTATAATTTTTTATATATTTTCAGGTAATACTATTCTATATGGATATTACATGTCATTGCATGTTTTAGATTTATGGCCTTACAAAGTTGGAGGACCCTCATATGTCATCTAGAAGCCCCAAAAGGTCAAAGTAGTCAAAGTGGTTTAAGAGATTTTAAAAGATAAATAAAAAAGTAAAGTGATGCATCTACTATAATTCAAAGGGAATAAAAAATAAATTAATTCAATAATAAATTTAATGGATAAATTAGAAGTGGCTTAACCCTAAAATAAGGAAAGTGGGCAAAGTGGCATAGAAGATGTTTTTAGGGAAGCTACTTAGAGAGTATAAATAAGAGGCAAGGCTCTCTCATTTAAGACAAACTTGAGAATATTGAATTCCTATAGGTTTCTAAGGTAACCAAAGGATATATAATCCTAATTTTTGAGGAAAGTGAAGAAAAGAAGGCCGGAATTCAAGGAAAGATAAATTCTTTTGATGATGCTTTCTAAGGTATGTTTTTTTCAGGTCATCTCACCATTTTCACAATACATTTTTTTCTAGAATGATTCAGACCTTGAAATTTCTATTCCATTGAGGAAACATATCCAAGTAACTGTGGTAAACAAATCATCTTGTGGGTCATTTTATTTTTTTAGTTACACTCCGTGGCAAATAGGGTTTATGGTTAGTCCTGAAACTAGTCAAAAATAGGTGTTTCTGGTAAAAACGTCATAACTGCTTCATACCAGATCCAAATTCAGTAAGACCAAATGTGTTGGTTATCTTACAATATTTAGTATTTTTTGTAATAGTTTCATATCAATTCAACAAAAATTCCATGTGGGGAACGCTCTACAAGGTCGCTCTCTAGAATAAGCCAGAATTCAGAAAGGTGTGCCATTTTTGCCATAATTCCTTTTTTGAGAGGTTCCAAGTAGTGAAACCTGGAAGAATTACATAAAAAACACTGAAGAACATTGTGTATCAGTTTCAAATATTTATTCATTACAGGTACAAAGTTATGATTATTTCAAGTTAGGGTTGTTGACTAATCCAAAACTAGTCTTGTGAAACTAAAGAAATTTTTGATGAAAATGCTAGTCTATTCTTGTTAAAGTTAAGGAATGTTTGCAGGAATGTGACCATATACACCAGGTCTATTACAGAGTTACAAATCATATTTTTATGATGAAATTGATGAGGGATTTTGGTTGAGGTACAAGTTGGGTACATGGTTCAGACAAGTAGTTGATGAGTACATACATGAGGTGTATAGTTGATGATGTTGGTACATATTGATGATTCATAGTTGATGAGTACTTGAAACATGATTGGTACATACTTGGTACATGGTTGGTTGCACTTTTTTATGGTATAGGTTGATTACAGATTGTTTGGTACAGGTTGGTGCATGGTTGATGCACTTGTTTATGCTAGAGGTTGATTACAGATTGAGGTACAGGTTGATGCATGGTTGATGCATGGTTCAGGTTTATTGGTACATGTTTATAGTGATATATCTCACAGTGATAGTGTGACAGTGGTTCCATCATTCTACTTCTACTTCAGGGAGGTTGGACGAGGCAAGGACAAACAGTTGTAGCCACCTTCCGGTTGTAGTCGGAGAACATATGGGATTGTAGCCTCCTTCTGGTTGTAGCCAGAGAATTGGGGAGTTTGGAGCTTCCCCCAGGTTGTAGCTTGAGAAGCTAGGGGTTTGGAGCCTCCTTCCAATTGTAGCTGGAAAACAAAGGAAGTTGGTGCTTCCAATGAATGTAATTCTTGAAGACATATAAGATAAAGCATTGTGTGGTTTTCTCCCGATTTGGGTTTCCACGTAAAACACTAGTGGTTTGTGTATGTGTGTGATTGTTCATTTGTTATTTATCATTATTGGATAATAATTCTACATTGATATAACACTTGGATTATTTGGAGAAAAAGGATTATAATTACGCTATTACTGATTCACCCCCCCTCTTAGTAATCCAAAAATTGGTTTCAGAGCAGGTTCCTTTAGAAACCCGTTTAACCACTGAAAGGTAGATCATGGAGAGTACCAAATCATATAAAAATGGAATACCACACTTTCATGGACAAAAGTATGCTTTTTGGAGCATAAGGATGAAGACATATATACAAGCACAGGGATTTAAAATTTGGCAATCAATTGTAGATGGATACACAGTAACAGCGGTTCCACCAATAAATGACAAAGCAATGAAACTTGGTCAGAATAATTCCAAAGCTACAAATTCACTTTTGAATGGTCTCAGTGAAACAATATTCACCAAAGTTGCACATTGTAAATCCTCCAAAGAGAATTGGGACAAGCTTCAAAATATTTATGAAGGAGATACAAAAGTCAAAGAAGAAAAACTTCAAACTTACAGAGGTCAGTTCAAATAACTAAAAATGAAGGAAGATGAGAATATTGCAGCCTACTTCTTAAGAGTTGACGAAATAGTGAATGCAATCATAGGATTGGGAGAAAAAATTGAAGAATCTGTAATTGTTCAAAAGGTATTAATATCTCTTCCTATGAGATTCAACCCTAAGATATCATCACTAGAAGAAAGAACGGATCTGAACTCAATAAGCATGGACAAACTGCATGGAATCTTCACAGCATATGAAATGAGAACTGAACGGGAAAATCCAGATGTAAAAGAAGAAGCCTTCAAATCATCCAAAAGATTAAAGAAAAAGAAAAAGGAACAAGAAGAATATAGCAGCAATAGCAACGTCTCGAAAGATGATGAAGAAGTGGCCAACTTCATCAAAAGACTGAACAAGGGAACCAATGGTAGGTATAGAGGTAAGATTCCTTTAATTTGTTTTAATTGTGATGGTATTGGTCATTTTTCTAACAAATATACTCATAAGAAAAAGATAAATAATGAAGGTTACTCAAAAGGCAAACACAAATATAAAGGAAAAATAACTGCAAAGAAAGATTTCAAGAAAAACTTATGCATCAAAGAAGACATATCATCATCATATGAAGATGAAATCAGTGACAGTGAGACAGGAAGAGTTATATTCATGGCAGTAAAAGATTTTAACAAAGAAGACTTTGAAGAAGAATATGAAGAAGTTGAAGAAGGATATGAAGAAGTCGAAGATTAAATTGAAGAGGCAGAAGTTGACTATCAAGAAGAATTAATGTGTACCATAGAAGTTATCAGAAGAGAAAAGAAGAAAAACAAGAAACTACAAGAAGAACTAGACAAGAAAAGGGACACTCGAGAACTAGAACAAATGATCACAAAATTGAAGGTTCAAATAGAAGAAGATAAAATAATTGAAGAAGCACTCAAAGAACAACTATAATAAAAGGATAAGATCATTGGAAACTTGGAAGCAAAGATTGTCACACTAAGAAAGGATATTCAAAAGAAAAATATGCAGAATAGCTCAAAAGTTCTGGATGGCATTATCAACAGTCAAAAATCTCATCTTGAAAAGTTTGGACTTGGATACAATCAAACAGAAAAGGGATCAAGCTCCAAAACAACAACGCAAGAAACAAATCCAAAAATCCATGTATAAACAATCAAAGGGGATAGGAAGATGTACAAGGAAGATTATAGGGACAATCCTCAACCGAGAAGATTCATATTTCAGAATCAACAATAGACAGATAGGCCTCAAGAAGAAGAAGGTTTCATAAGAGAACCTTCTTTCAGAAGATATTCAACTCCCAGGTATCAAACAATATTTTTTGGTTTATGTTATACATGTAATCATTTTGGACATAAAGTTGTGAATTGTAGAGCTAACAACAGGAACAATAAAAAATTTGAGAGTCATACACAAAGGGGTTACTCAACAAGACCTAGTGAAACAAAAATAAGAAGTTACAACAGGTTTGAATCTTTGAGCACTAAAGTGGAATGTTACAAATGTAACAATTTTCGACATGTGGCCAAAAATTGCAGAATGACAGTCCCTCCTAAAGAACCTCAATAGAATAACAACAGTCACAGACAAGAAAATCAGAAAATGACATGGATAAGAAAGCAAGATCAATATAGCAATGAAGAATGCATAGTCGCTCTACAAGCTAAGCAGAAGAAACACGGTTGGTATGTTGACAATGGGTGCTCAAAATGTAGTGACTGTAAATATAAATTTTGATATAAACCATTTCAATTGCATAAATAAATTAATCACCAGAACATATAAAATTTATTGAGTTAAACATAATAGCTTACGGACAGCCTCATAACACATCATATTCCTTAAATTGCATAAAACAAATACGTAAATTAAAATACCTTAGTCTGATGCTAACCTTCCGCTTGTCTTGTTGACCTTCCTGTTGCTTCCGCGTGTCTTGCCCAGCTTGAAGCCACGGACCAACTCTGCCCAAACCGAGTTTCCACCCTGCCAACTAGGACAACTTCCTAGCTCTAGGATACCATATGGATATCTTGGCCCCCGTGCCCAAAACCCCCAGCAAACCGGTGCCCCCTGTTCTAATCCTCCCAACTACAGAACTCAAACTCTTGGTGCCACTGTATATTCCATTGTAGGGTGTGGACCCTAGTTATGATTAGGAGGGGTGGAGGCATTTCCCACCGTGTATCCTCCGAAACCTGAAGTCATGGGAGGATGGTGTTAGTTCACTCTCCCCAAGACATGTGATGATGACTGTCAGATGCCTGCTAGGGAAGCTTGGTCGAGATAGCGACACTTCTGCTTACGGGTTCTATTTGGAGTTAGGTGAATATAGTTGATGCTCCAAGATAGTATAGCAGAGGAAGGATAGGAATGGAGATGGAAGTAGGTTAGGGAGGAAGGATGAGTAGTAATAGTTGAGAAGGTATGGAGATCTGTCTTGTGGTGGAATTTAATGTTTTCCCTTCAAAAAAAAAAGAGAAATGTGTATATATGAATATTCATTATTACGTAACTAAATCATAGTTGTCTAAATAAAATTGTTGAACCGGATAATAGTAATTAAAGAATTTCTCAAACAATTGATAGGTTTGTTGTCTTTTATAAAAGACCAGTCTTGCTGACTGGATTGGATGCATACATAAATTACTAAAGGATTATAGTTTTGATTATTAGTACATGCACGAGACTTGTATGTACTAGCTACACATGCATTTCTTGTACATATACACTAGTATGTATGATTTTTCTTGACTTACTGATAATGTCGGTTAATTGTTATGAATGTGTGAACCATGTGTTAAGCCCTAATATTGGCTCAATACCCTTTAATTGGGGCATATTAGATTAGTAATGCTATTTTATTTATGTTGGATTTAGGCCATTAGTTGTAATTTAGATTAGTAATGTTATTTTATTTATGTCGGCTTTAGGCCATTATTTGTAATTATACCTCCTAGTCTCC
>ML804892.1:93584-135597 GCA_009831015.1 Picea engelmannii | reverse complement strand
TCTTGTACTTGAACATTTAAGTGGGGTAAAAGGAGGTTGCCCCCTCGAAGAGGCTTATTATCTGAAATTATCTCTTTTTCAAGGCGTTGAGTACTTTTTCTGAGGTTTTTATATGCTATATTGATGTTTGGTTCTTAACATCTTTTCATTCCATTTCTGATGGTATGTGGAACGTCACATACCTCCTCACAGTTAGAGAGTTATGGCCATGAGAAGTTGGAGAACCCAGATTTGGGTAATGGAACCAAGTTTGTTTGATGGATAATAGTATGAGTTTTAATATATTTTTAGGTAATACTATTCTATATGGATAGTACATTCCATTCCATTTATGGTGGTATGTGGAACGTCACATAACTCCTCACAATTTGAGAGTTATGGCCTTACGAAGTTGGAGGACCCTCATATGTCATCTAGAAGCCCCAAAAGGTCAAAGTAGTCAAAGTGGTTTAAGAGATTTTAAAAGGTCAATAATAAATTGAAGTGATGAGTTTACTATAATTCAAAGTGACTACAAAATAAATTAATTCAATAATAAATTTAATGGATAAATTAGAAGTGGGTTAACCCTAAAATAAGGAAAGTGGGTAAAGTGACCTAGAAGATGTTTTTAAGGAAGCTACTTGGAGAGTATAAATAAGAGGCAAGGCTCTCTCATTTAAGAAAAACTTGTGAATATTGAATACCTATAGGTTTCTCAAGTAACCAAAGGATATATAAGTCTCATTTCTGAGGAAAGTGAAGAAAATAAGGCTGGAATTCAAGGAAGGATAAATTCTTTTGATGATGCTTTCTAAGGTATGTTTTTTTCCGGTCATCTCACCATTTTCGCAATACCTTTTCTTATAGAATGATTCAGACTGTAAAATTTCTATGACATTTAGGAAACATATCCAAGTATCTATGGTAAAAAAATCATCTTTTGGGTCATTTTATTTTTGGATTTACACTCCGTGGAAAATAGGGTTTGTGGCTAGTCCTGAAACTAGTAAAAAACAAGTGTTTTTGGTAAAAGCATAATAACTTCTTCATAACAGATCCAACTTCAGTAAGACCAAATGTGTTGGTTAGAGTACATTTTTTAGTATGGTTTTTAACTATTTCATATTAATTCAATAAATATTACATGCGGGGAACGCTCTACAAGGCCTCTCTATAGAATAAGCCAAAATTCAGCAAGGTGTGCCATTTTTGCCATAACTCCTTTTATGAGAGGTTCCAAGTAGTGACACCTAGAGAAATTGTATAAAACACACTGAAGAACATTGTGTATCAGTTTTAGATATGTATTCATTACAGGTACAAATTTATGATTATTTCAAGTTAGGGTTGTTGACTAATCCAAAACTAGTCTTGTGAGACTAAAGAAATGTTTGATGAAAATGCTAGTCTCTTGTTGTTAAAGTTAAGGAAGGTTTACATGTATGTGATCATATAAACCAGGTCTATTATAGAGTTACAAATCATATTTGGATGATGAAATTGATGAGGGATTTTGGTTGAGGTACAAGTTGGGTACATGGTTGAGACAAGTAGTTGATGAGTTGGCACATACATGGTGTATAGTTGATGATGATGGTACATATTGATGAGTCATAGTTGATGAGTACTTGACACATGATTGGTACATACTTGGTACATGGTTGTTTTCACTTGTTTATGGTATAGGTTGATTACATATTGTTTGGTACAGGTTGGTGCATGGTTGATGCACTTGTTTATGGTACAGGTTGATTACAGGTTGAGGTACAAGTTGATGCATGGTTGATGCATGGTTCAATTTTATTGGTACATGTTTACAACAGAACATCTCACTGTGATAGTGTGACAGTGGTTCCATAATTCTACTTCTACTTCAGGGCGGTTGGACGGGGCAAGGACACGTGGTTGTAGCCACCTTCCAGTTGTAGTTGAGAACATAGTGGGTTGTAGCCTCCTTCTAGTTGTAGCTAGAGAATTGGGGAGTTGGAGCTTCCCTCAGGTTGTAGCCCGAGAAACTAGGGGATTGGAGCCTCCTTCTAGTTGCAACTAGAAAAAAAAGGAAGTTGGTGCTTCCAATGAATGTAATTCTTCAAGACATATAAGATAAAGCATTCAGTGGTTTTCTCCCGATTTGTGTTTCCACGTAAAACACTGGTGTACTATGTATGTGTGTGATCATTCATTTCTTATTGCTAATTATTGGATAATAATTCTATATTGATATAACACTTGGATTATTTGGAGACAAAGGATTATAATTATGTTATCACCGATTCACCCCCCCTCTCAGTAATCCAACATTATTTTGGTTATATTTTAGTTTTATATTATTTGTTTCTGGGTTGCTACTCTTTTAGATCTGTGTATTCTCTTTTCCATGTTCCATGTATGATCTTGGAAAATCATAAACAAATAGGAAAATGTGCGTATTTCAGGTAATCCAATCGAGATCTAACCCTTGTTGTCATCGGGAAGTGAAATTGTTTTTCTTGTGTGAAAAGAGGTTTTTTCTACCATGCTCTTCAAGGCCGTCTTCAACAAAAAAAAAACAACAACCTTGATCCTCTTGCAAAACAATACAATATTAAAAGTTTCCTTATTAAGTAAGAGTTCTTGAGTTCAAGTCTCTCTTTTGTTACTTTTTTTTGAAAACGTTCATGCTAAAATTGTAAAGTGTATTTCACTTCAAGTATAAAAGTGAATCACTATAAGTAGCTTCAATATTTTATTTTAGAGTTATTTATTTTGAATGAAATAATTTCATTGTAAAAGTGACCCCCACTTCTCTTTATAAAAGTGGGTCACTTCATAAAACAACTTACATCACCACATGGTCCTTTGGTTACCGTTTATCCCTTTTTTTAAAAGGGCATAACTCTCACATCCGAAGTCTGTTTTTAGTGACATTTTTTTTAAAACCACCTAAATTTTCGAGATATTTCCATATAGAACATCAGTTTCAGTTTTGAAATCCATATTATATAAATATTTAATATGGATTCTTCCAATAATCATTTTCTTACTAGCACAAACTACTTCCAATGGAAATCTTATATGGAAGATTTATTAAGAAGTAAAGGCTTGTGCCATATTACCTTGGCAAAGGAGAAAACACCCACTGATGATGATAATAAATTCAATTGGGATAATAGGAGTGAAGAATCACGTGGACTAATCATAATGTCCATCTCTCTTGATTTAAGGTTCCACCTTAAAGAAATTGATGACCCAAAGAAGCCTGGGAAAAGATTGAATCTGTGTGTGGTAAACTCAATATTATTCGAGCACAACAGTTAGAAAATCAAGTACTTACATTAATTCCAAGTTATTTTTCTTTCCTTGGAGACTATCTATCTAAGTTTAAAACACTCATAATTTTGTGTGAATAATGTGAGATAAAAATGGAGGAAGGGAGTTTCATCTATCCTATTATTTCTAAGCTAGGTAGTGCATATTATGTGTTTGTATCTACCTTTTATGCCATGAGAGAGGCTCTATGGAATTCTTATCAAAAACCCACTCTTGAGTCCTTTTGTGTTTCTTTGATTAGAGAGGAATATAAGCTTGTACAACTTGGAGTGATCAGTGCTGCAGGTACCTCCAACAAAGACTTAGTTTCCCAACAAAATGATAAACCCAAGTGTCCCAAGAAACAACATCCTCATTACAACAACAAGCAAAATAAGGGTCTTGAACCCGGTCAGACAACTTCAGCTCCTAATAGTGATAAAGGAGAAAAATATAAAAATAAGAAGACGGACAGACATTGAAAATTTTGTGATAAATATGGTCATGATGAGTCCCAATGTTTCAAGAAGATGGAATCTTTAAAAGAATTTATGAAGAAACACAACATCAATATTGATTATACTTCTTCTTCTTCTTCTCATGGACATGCACTTTTCACTTCTGGTTTCTCCTTCAATACGACTTCTACTTCTTCTTCTTCTAATGAGTGGCTTATTGATTCTGGAGCATCTTATTGTATGGCTAAGGATAAAGACATATTTTCTTCTCTAAATGAATGTAACACCAAGAAAATATTTGTTGGTGATGATAGATCTCTTAGTGTTATAGGATCTAGAATAGTTCAAGTAGATAATGGACATTTCAAAGATGTATTATGTGTTCCAAGTCTTTCTTGTAATCTTCTATCAGTATATCAAATCACTCATTCAGGTGAACGTAAAACTGTAGATTTTTCACCTCACCAAGTTGTAATCAAGGATTTAAAACATCCTAAGAATGTTCTTGCAACTAGAATTGTTGATGATATTACCAGGTTGTACAAGTTTGACAACTTTGGGTCATCATCTTTTTCAACAGTTTTTTTTCTCATAACGATGACTTGAGAAAACTTTGGCATTGTTATAGTAGGAAAACCCCCCTACAGACTACACCAAGGTTCTAAAGTGTAGGAAGAGCTAGCCATCTAAAGTCTCCTACTTTTAACAACTATCTCGTCATCACCCCACAATCATACATAAAAGACAAAGTTTATGGATCTGGTAAGCATACCTTAAACTCTGTGTCCGGTGTCGATCCCTTTGCGATCAGTTGTTTCTCGACTGCAGATATCCTCCCAAGGCCAACATGCATTCACCAAAATAAAAACAAGAAACTACAAGAATGCATTCTATATATGGATTAGTGGGTTAGACATCATAAAAAATGTAAACAAATCATAAATATTTAAGACATCATTTGGTGGGACGGAAAAAGTATTTATTTATATTAATCTCAAAAAAGTCGTTTATAATATGAAACCGACAACTACTCCTCGAAATCGATCCTGGGATCCTCTTCACCATGCACCAAAAACTTCCACATATTCTTCTCCTCTTCAGTTCTCTCTAGGGAAATGGCAAGGGTTTGCAATGGAGAAATAAGGAATTCTGGCTCAAACTCACAATGTGGTTGCAAAATATTGGGGCAAAGGGGGAATACTAAAATGGGCAGAGTTTCTATGCTCTCATTCTTCCCTTTGGAATGGGGCCCCAACACCTTCTTTTATAGGACAAAAGAGATAGTAATGGTTGGGGTGACTGGCTATGGGCGGTCAAATGGTTAGGTTGTTACACATCAAAATTACTCACTTCGATAGTGTCACAAGTGTCATCATTACAAGTGTCGCAAGTGTCGCATTTTGCTCACAAGTGTCACAAGTGTCAAGGAAAGAATATTTCCATGATGCCTATGTCATGCCTATAATGACATGAGAAGGACACTTGACACACATCAAACACTTGATTTGGAAGAGGAGGAATGGTTAACTGTGCTTATGAACCTCTTGCCATCTGAAAGAACCCAAAAAACTGAGTTTTTGGAGGAGAGCGCTCCCCTATACCTCTCTCAGGAGTGATGGTGCTCCCCTATACACTATATGGGAGCGTTATAACAATGTATCAACCCTTTTGAAGGAGCACTCCTACTCTCAAGGGTGTTGGCACCCCCCTAAAGCCTACTTGGGAGTGCTATAACTCTCTGATGGCCCTTTTGAGGGAGCGCTACCTATTCTGGGCAGTAGTTGGTTTGTTGAGAAGAATGCAGGAAAGATATTTTCAATCTTGGAAGGAAGTTGGACTCGAATCCCTAGTCCAGCCATGATCTTAGGGAATATCCCTAACTCAAGGAGGAAAATCTTCAACTCACCCCAATGATATCTCAAGTTCTTGAGCCTCTCCAAGGTTATATAAGCAAGCTTTCTCATGGTGAAAGGGGGAGCTGGATGAAGAATGATACCAAACATATGATCTCATAAGTGATATTTAGAGAAGCAATTGAAGGCATGAAACCTATGATCTCATAGGGAACATACATGAGGCTAATCAGTGAAGCTATCATCATTCTGATCGTGGATATTTTGAGCAAAGGTTAGGCAAGGAGAACTTTATGAAACTGCTACATTCCATCTATGGCTGTAAGTAATGTTTTTTCCTCATTAATGTAATATGCTTGGCCTGTTTCTTTATAATTTGTGTTTGACATTACATGAATTTGTCTCTAAGTATATAGGTCTACCTTGAACTAACCTCGATATAATAGGAAGTGGTTGTACTTTGTTTGTCTATAGGGTTTATCGAGGAGCTTAAGATTGGAGTTCAACTTGGAGTGTGCAGGGACAAACACCGGTAAAAGGTACATCTTTCCTCCTTCCTCTTCATGCATTATTCTGTGTAGACCTAAAATGAAGGCAATTTCCATGATAAGCGTTTTCTGTCTTAAGAGTTAAGAGTCTATCTCTCAAGAGGAGATCTACCTGTCCGCAGGGAGATTTTCCTTCAACATAGGTAACGACCCGAAAACCCGTATCCCTTTGAAATTTTTATTTTTCATGCTTTTTGTGAGTGTACGTGGGATGTAGTGGTATAGAAATCATGTGTACATGGGAAGTAGTGGTGTAGGTCATGTACACCTTCAAAACAATGGTTTTTTAGAAGAGTTGTTTAGTGATGGCTTGGAAAATATAACAAGTATGATGGCTTGATTCCAGGTATGCATGTCTGGTGCAATTTAGGGTTATAAAAAATGCCCCCTAATGTGTTAGTTCAGAAGAGAATCTGATGGCCGAAATACATTACAAATATTCACCAACGTATGAAGAGAGTGAGCCCAGAGTGGGCCCAGGGACTAGATTTCAGGAGGTACCATCTGCAAAATAACAATTTGTCTCACCGAGGCGGGCATACTCATGCTCAGGATTAAATAAAATCATGGATGAAAATCAAATACACTGTAGATCCATTTCATATAACTATATGAAGTGTAGCTGTGAATAGTACACAGTGGGTCTACATCTCAAAATCAAAAGATATACATGTATAGTATCCATCTTAAGGAATCTAATGACGCCTGATGGCTAGAGATGAGGTCTTCAAAGCTCAAGAAACAACTTCAAAATCTTCAAAACTCGGGTAGGAGTGTAATATCACTGTACAACTTCACTACCCATAGGTCTTCGAAGGCTCATCAGGAATAGACAAGAGGATCTCGGTGATCAGGCAAAGAACTTCAATGATTTTGAGCAAGGACTTGATTGGACTTTCTGGGTTGTCTTGCATGAGGACAAGAGACAAACTGCAAAAGGGTCAAATCAAGTTTAGTAAAACTTCCCTTGGAAGAAAGCATGAAAAAATATGAGACTCGGGAAGCATGGCATGGACATAAGTTCACGATGCAGGAGGAAACGTGAACTCTTCATATGTTTGGAAGGATAACCAAATGGAGGAGGACACAACTCTATGTAGCGAGAACAACTTCCTAAGGTCATATTGGATCCTAGAGCTTGACGAACAAACAAAAGGATGTGCTTTGTCCAAGGGTGACTCATTGTGCTGTCAATAGAAATAAAATACTTTTCCCTTCCTATTTTTGGGGCATATTTGATTTTTTTGTCTTTTTCAATAATATTGGGAAGCTTGAAAAAGAATAAAATAATGCTACATTACAAAGGAGGAATGAGTGTCGCAGACATACTAGTTCCAAGCACAAGGAACACATTGATGCTCATAGAAAGGGGACATACGCAGGAAAAGGACACTCAAGAAAAATCCTCCATGGGTTAAGGTGTCAAGACGCAGAGGCAAAGTGCTACAAGGCTTGCGTATAAGGCATGCTTCAGATGGTTCAATTGACAACAACATGGAGCCAACATTAGGCCAAATATGCAAGGATGCAAATGCGATTAATAAGACACAATGATAACATCCTTCGGTGTAATTTTAATGAACCGAGAGAAGGTAATCTCGGTGGTTTTTCATTTTTAGAGAGTCTGAAAAAGAGTAAAAGGAGACTCCACTGGGGTATATTTTTTGAAGGTATTCTAGTCGATTTGAAAAAGGGGTAAACTAGCACCGAACAGATGTCCATTCAAAATCATTTTAACGAGTGTGACAAAGACAAGATCACTGGACAATCTTTTCATATTTAAGGAGTCTGAAAAGAGCTTAACTATGGACTCCATAAGGGATGTTCTTCTTGACCAATTTAACGAGTGTGAAGAAACAAGATCACTCGACAATCTTTTCATTTTTAGGGAGTCTGAAAAGAGCTTAACTATGGACTTCGTGGGGGTTCCTTTTTTGTAAATTTAGTCCCTCAAGCCCGAAAAAGGGTTAAATCTATACCTGAGAATACTCTTCTAGAGAACCGAGGCCCCTAGAGTATACCTTTGTTCGTATATTTGACCATCCAAACCGAAAAATGGGTAAACTATCGCCAGACGGATGTGACTTTGAATTTTAGTTTGGCAAGCATGAAGGGCAATAAGGTCGTTCGACAATATTTTCATATTTAGAGGGTTTGAAAAGGGCTTAAAAGAAGACCCGTTGTTTTTGGGAGTCCTGAGGGTGAAACCAAGAGTGATAACATATTAGACATGTGAAGGTCCAGACTCATAATCAAGATAGGACTAAAAGGACTCCCAAGCCTAAAATCATTAGCGACGACATAGACACCAAAATGCAACCAAGATCTATCTAGGGAATCCATGTGAAGGTAGGCTCTACCACTACATTACGACACTTCTAGAGTAGGAGTGAGGGTTATGTGTCACAATTTGGTGGGATCGATCCTATGGAAAAGAAAAAAAGACAACGAGGTGAAACAAGTGGAGGTGGAATCCTAACTTAAATGCACAAAGTTGGAAAAAAGACTTTTCACCAAAGGACCTTAAAAGTGCCCCAACTCTCAAAAATTTCACCAAACCAAAATTAAAATGTATCATAACATCCCAAAAGAAAATCGAGAACCAGACTAAAGGATTTTCAAGCTAGAAAAAACGACAAAAGGGTCCAAAAAATGACAAAAAGGGGCCAAAAATTCTATAAATAGAAGTTGGTAGCTCATTATCACCATTGTAAATTGAGAATTGACAAAAAATTCAAAAACATATATTTTCCGAAAGAGTTGATTCCGGGAGATTCAGTGGACAAAACGAACTTCCGCTTGGACCAAGTAAGTACAAACTAGCCCCTCCTGCATTTCCATTCTTCCTTTTTGCATTTCTTTTTGTTTTTTTGGGGGGGGCACTGACCTTTAAAAAGGTCAGCCCAACGTGTACGTGGGATTTATTAGGACAACCCACATATGCCCACGTGCAGAAAACAATCTGCATGCATGCATACGTGACTGTGTCTAATACAACCCGCGTATAGCCTCCAATATGTGGGAAAAATAAATGAAAAGCAAGAGTTAACTCCCCGTGAACTTGTCATTTTGCAGGCTGTATGTCCATTAGAGAGAGAGGGAGCATGAAGACATTGATTTTTTGGTCTCACAAGACCCTGTTGCTATCGTTGTATTAGCGCAATGTGGGTTGTTGAAATTCTTCCAGTGTTTGTTTATGAGGGAACAACCCAGGTTGTTGAATGCTTTGATTGATTACTGGAATCATGATGCTGAGGAATTTATGCTTGAGGGGAAGTTGTTGAATCCAATGACTGAATATATTTACTTCCTGACTAGTCTCTCGAGGAGAGGGGATCCAGTCAACTTGCGTACCTTTCCCCCTGGGCCTCACAACATTGAGGATTTGATTGGACTCTATTGCGAGGTTGGTACTAATAAAGTGGGTTATCAGGTGCCGATAAACAAGATAAAAAATCTATCATTGAAAGTGATAGCGTTACTCATTGGGCAGATCATTGGATATGCATATTTACATCAGGCCTCCCAGGCGCACATGCATTGTGCGGTGCAGTGCTTAAATGCACAGATTTTCGACTAGAGTACGACCATGATAGATTGCATGAAGAGATAGCTAACAGAGTGTCGGATATGGGAAAACAAAAACTTTGGATCTGGACGATATGAGGGCACATGGCCTCTCTCCCAGCATTATGCATATGGGCAGTGTCGATGCCGCAACAGGGGGGAGGGAGGACCATTGAGGCCTTCGATGATAAGTTTTTTGACTGGTGGGCATGACAGATTCCAGTAATAGAGGACTACCCCTATGCTGGGATTAACTTTTCTAGAGATCTGGACATGCCTGTACCTCCCGAAGTGGAGCAAGGAGAGATGGGTACGTTTTTTTCTTCAGAGTTATTTAATTTTTATTTCTTTATATATATATATATATATATATATATATATATATCGATTTTTTTTGTATACCAGAGTATATGACACTTATGTATCTGTTATGTACAGATGTGGGACCAATTTGTCCAGCAGACTTCTAGAAGACTAGGCGGCGTCCTCGACCAGAGGTGGGACTAGCCACAGATGCTGGACCAGCAGCAGCAGCAGAGGGGCCTCCATCCGAAGAGGCTGAGAGAGTATTGAGTCGGGTGGAGAGGAACCTCACCGTGCTTACTCGCACAGTCCCTATGGCAGAGATCGAGGATATGCCACCAACAATGCAACCTCATGTAGTTGGGGTACCACGGACCTGGGTCCAGCTCTTCTGGCATTTGGAAAATGTTGTTGTTCATTATAGTCAGGCCAACATGCCCCTCCCTTAGCTAGGCAAGACTAATCACATGTCGAGGGCACATTTTTTATATTTTTGAGGGCATAAGCCCCGTGACTCTTACTAGACATATTTTTGAGGTGCTTGCGCCCACCTATGTACTATGATATTTTGGATATATATATGAATATTTACATCTTTTTATGTCTTATGGATTAAATCTATTTTACAAATGTAGTTACATGTGCATGTGTGTGTGTTTTCTTACATGTTTGCTATATGTCAATCTAATACATGATTAGCTAGACTATCTGTGATTTGATTCAATCTCCTAGGAACATGGATATACGTAATGTAATCAAAGATTCATTCTAAGAGACGTACCCTAAGGAACTGTTGGTGTAGAGTAGTATCGTAAACGCAGTAAACTCCATTCAACTGGGACAAAACTAGTTGAGTGTCTAAGTAGACCCGGAGGTGAGAGATACCATGTGACAAAGTGTCACGAAGAAACTCTAAGACAATGATGTATTCGACAACATTGTTTGTGGCGTCACCTAAACAGATGCCTCTTAAAGATAGCAACTGACCCTGAGGTGTGAAAATCACCTAAGATGCGGAAGAAAGCCTCCGAGTGTGTCGGCTAGTGCCATCCGTGAACACAATGAACACCTATGATTCACTTGACATCTGCCACAGTGAAAAATATGACATCAAAAAATGACACGTCCATAAAACCAAAAAGACAAAAACTAAAAAGAAAATGTATGAGAACTATACATATGTACAAGAAGTCACCCAAGGTGACCCACCTACGAGTAATACTTCTTGAGGTAGAGGCCATTTCTAGGCTCCACCAAAGAATTTCCCTCAAAGTCCACCAGAAGATATGCACCCTTCTTTAGAACCTCCTTCATGGTGAAAGGTTTGAACCACAAGGATTTGAACTTGCCTGCCCCCAAGGGATCCTTATCTTAGTCATAGACTAGGACAAGGTCACCTTCAGAGAAAATCTGAGGATGAATGGACCAATCATACTGACACTTGAACTTTTTTTTGTGAGCCTCATTATCCAAGGCTGCATCACGACACTTCTCATCAAGATAATCAAGATATACTAAAGGCTCTTCAAGCGGTGAAGTGTCTGACAATAACTGTATTTCCAAATTTAGAGACGGGATCTGGCACTCTATAGGAAAGACTGCTTCTAGCCCGTAAACAAGCTGAAAAGGTGAGAATCTGGTTGCAGTATTAATAGACATTCGGTAGGCCCATAATGTCGAGTACAACATCAAATGCCAATTTGACTTGGCCTAATTGATCATTCGTTGCAGAATAGTCTTAAGGGACTTATTCATAGCTTCCACCTGACCATTTTCTTGTGGGTAGTAGGGTGACGAATTTTCTTTCCTCAACCCAATATTTAACGTTAACTCAGACATCATTTTATTCTGAAAGTGACTGCCATGGTTAGTGACAATCTCTCTCGGGACGTCGAACCTTGCTATTATCTAGTTAAACAAAAAGTGAGTTGTTGTCTCGCCATCATCTTTAAACGTTGGCATAGCCTCGACCCACTTCATGAAGTAGACTACTGCTATGATGATATAACAGTGCCCCCTTGCTGAAGGGGGGTTGGATGTAGTGTAATCAATTCCCCACTTGGTGAAGGGACCAACTATGATGATAGGAAACATGGGAGAGGGGTGTGCCCTCAACTTCTAAGACAAAACTTGGCACAGGTGGCACTTCTTGACCGATTCAACACAATATTTGATTAATGTTGGCCAAAAGTAATCGACTCATAGAATCTTTTGGGATGTTTCCAAGCCAGACAAATGACTACCACATGCTCCAGTGTGGCAATCGTTAAGCACGATTTTCTCTTCTTCATGAGTGAGACATCGAAGAAGGATGCAATATACACCTCAATGATATAGAGTTTCCTTGAGTATGAGATAGTTCTTATTCTGATGGCATATACGATGATGCTCATTATGAGAGGTGGAGGTGGGGCACTTCAAAGTCTAGAGATAGACTACTATATCTGATCTGGATTATTTTCGGCACAAAATGAGAGCGGAGATATAATAAAGAAATGCATAGAGATATCGCAGATATTCAATAATATAACAAAAATGTATCAGATATGCAACCATAAACACAGATATACTGTAATACACAATTTCTATTAATGAAAGAAATGTATAGAGACTGTAAAATATAGAGTGAAAGACTCACTAGAATGGTGGCAGCTTATCTCTGAGAAGAGATGTGACGGCTACTCGCATTCGCAAGAAGATGATTACAATGAGGCTCTGAAGGCCTTTTTACAATAAACGGAAATTCCAAAAGTCCTAGACATCCAAAAACCTAACCCTAGGAGATGAAGCGCCAATAGTCATGTGGGCCCCGTTTGGGTAAGTGAGTACATCAACTTCCCGGGGTCGTAACTTTTGCATACGATCTTCGTTTTAGGCGTGTGATAGCTCGTTGGAAAGGTATCATAGAGGAGATTCATTTTTGGGGATCAATCATTCCTTCGAATATCATTGAGAACCTTTATCTTGAAAAACATTCATTTGGACCCTCAAAATGGCCCCAGAAGTTAAAACCTACTAAAAATAGTAAATTTCCAAAATTGCCAGAAAGTTGTTTTGAGCCATTTGGAAAAGGTGGGTGGCCACCGATATCCACCTGGATCAATCCTCCCTCCTTAGGAATCAATGGTCTCCATTTCATTGAGTTCTCGGGGGAGAGGGAAAAGCATTTGTTGAATCTGCATCTTGGTGAGCTGCTTGTCTTGATGGAGACATCGCGCTGCTCAATTTGTGGAAATCTGTCACGAACTTGTTGCGGTTGAGGCTGCTCAACAAGTCGAGATACATGAGAGGACAATGTGCAGAAGGAATCTTTCCACTTTGATGTAGCCTTGTCGACCTACTTCTGTTGGATAGAAGGTGCTTGGGGCAAGGCTATAGTGGTTGCAGTGTCCTTTTGTTCTCCTTTTGAATAGATTGTGAAGAAGCTGAATTCTGCAGTATGAGATACTACCTTGCGACACTTTTTAGATGGAACAGTAGTCGGAACTACCTCTGGTATTCTGTAGAGATGACCCCCCAAAGTAACAATGACATTACGGGATCGAGACTCATAAATAGCATGGCATCTCCACATATATGGTTGGCCCAAGAGAACATCACAGACATCCAGTGGGGCAACATCACATAATACCTCATCCTTGAAGGGTTGGATGTTGTATGACAATCGATACTGTTGGTTGACACAGAGATCTCTTCCTTGTCGAAGCCACCCGATGTTGTATGGTTGCGGGTGTGGTGTTGTCGACAATGGCAACTGTTTGACGACCTCTACTGAGATGAGGTTCTTCTGGATTCCTCTATCAACAATAAAATGTAGCGGGGTCCCCTTCACCCACATCTGTGAATGAAAAAGGTGTTCCCCCTCTTCAAGATCTATTGGTTCTTCTGGTTGAATTGTTGCGGTCGCGACAATAGCAGTGGGGTCTGTGTCAATTATCTGTCCTTTACCATTATTTTCATAATCATATTCTGAATCAGGGTTCGGCTCTTTGTCTTTGATCTCGGCCACCAATGACTGTTTTGAGAGACATTCATCGGTGTTGTGCCAGGGACTTTTGTGGAAATCACACCATTTTCCGATTTCCTTCTTTGTCTTCCTGTGACCCTTCTTTTCCCGTGTCTTGGACTAGTTTTCGGGAGACTGTTTGTTAGGGTTGTCTTTGTCATACTTTGGCTTTTGTGGATTTGCAGACCCAAATTCCCATTTGTTCTGGTGCTTAAATTTCTACTCAATTTTAACAGCATATCGATAAGCATCACTGAGTGATGAGATGTCCAGAAAATCCATTTCAGTCTGGATGTATCTGTGTAGAGCCCCACGGTATTTCAGAACCAAATGTCGCTCGGAGTCTTGGATACCCATCTTGGTGTGAAAGGTATGGAAGGTATTGGTGAACTCTGGAACTGCTTGGCCCCTCTCTTGCCGCAATGTGGTCTATCTCATGTACTGGTCCTCATAGTTTCCAACGGGGTAATACTATTCCTTTACCGCATCCACAAAAAAATCCCAAGTGGGATCGACCCCATATATTCCAGACTCCTCTGTGGAACTTTTCTCCCAGTAAGTTTCCCACCAATGTTTGACATGAGGGAGATATTTAAGGAGTGCGAAGGTGATCTTTTCTTTGTCGTAAAAATTGTGAACAGAGAAATAACCTTCTAGCAGAGTTAACCATGTTTCTAGGGCTTTTGCATCTATTTCTCCTTCAAATACAGGAATATCAAAGTTAACTTGTACCTTGAAAGGCGAGGTACCTCCAAAGTGGTTGCTTGATGAATATGTTCCTGATGCTATCGACAGGCATTGAAGGATGTGGGAAAAATTCTCCATCATTTCGTCCCTCTGTCACGTGAGAGCTTGCTCAAGCAACAGATTGATAGGATCGTCTGCTCCGTCGTTTTTATTTTCTTCCGTCATTGAGGGTTTATTGGGTGTGTGAGAGCTATTGTATTCAAGAGAGACAATCTTGAGACCCAACTTTCTATACTCGGACCTCGTCGGGGACATGCACTGAAAAAACGATCAAGAGTAGTTTGCTCTGATACCACTGATCCGGATTATTTTCAGCACAAAATGAGAGCGGAGATATAATAAAGAAATGCACAGAGATATCACAAATATTCAATAATATAATAGAAATGTATCAAATATGCAACCATAAACACAGATATATTGTAATACATGATTTCTATTAATGAAAGAAATGTACAGAGACTGTAAAATACAGAGTGAAAGACTCGCTAGAATGGTGGCAGCTTATCTCTGAGAAGAGATGTGACGGCTACTCGCATTCACAAGAATATGATTACAATGAGGCTCTGAAGGCATTTTTACAATAAAAAGAAATGCCAAAATTCCTAGACATCCAAAAACCTAACCCTAGGATATGAAGCGCCAAAAATCATGTGGGCCCCGTTTGGGTAAGTGAGTACATCAACTTCTCGGGGTCGTAACTTTTGCATACGATCTTCGTTTTAGGCGTGTGATAGCTCGTTGTAAAGGTATCGTAGAGGTGATTCATTTTGGAGACTCAATTATTATTTAAAATATCATTGAGAACCTTGATCTTGAAAAACCTTCATTTGGACCCTCAAAATGGCCCCAAAAGTTAAAACCTGCTAAAAATAGTAAATTGCCAAAATTGCCAGAAAGCCATTTTGAGCCATTTGGAAAAGGTGGGTGGCCACCGATATCCACCTGGATCAATATCTCTATACCAGGAGTCATATGATGCGATCAAAAACATGTCTCCTTTGATAGGAGACTCCTCGGGTATAACATCACCTGATTCGACCAGAAGTTCCGAGATGAATTCCGCGAAGACCAATGACATTTTGGATTTTTCCAAAACAAAATCCAAGTAGAATTCCTGGAGGATAACTACCCATATATTGATCTTTCTGTCGATTACACTTCATGTCAACACATATTGAAACGGATTCACAATGGCAATAACGGTGGTCTTGCAAAACAAGATGTAATGACAGAATCGTTGAACAGCATGAACTGTCGCCAATGCAAGTTTTTCAACGTGGGAATAATTGAGTTCTGGTCTAACCAGGCCTCAGTTCAGGTAATAAATAACATATTCTGAGATCAAATCATCCTCATGAACCAAGACCATACCGATGGTTGACTTCGCAGTGGCCAAGTACAATAAGAAATATTTACTATAATTGGGTGGCTAAAGCAAAGGGGAAAACATGAGGGCGTGTTTCAATGCTTTGAAAGAGTATTGAGAAGCTTCATCCCAATGAAAAGGAACATCCTTCTTTAGTAAACACATGAAACCCTTTGTGATATCGACATAGTTTGTGACGAAACGTCGTAAAAATTTCTCTTTTCCCTTTAAACTCTGAAGTTGAGGGATTGTGCACAGGGAAGGAAACTGAACTATCGCCTCAACCTTCAGAGGATCGACCATGATCCCTATTGTCAAAACTATGAAACCAAGAAAACAACCCGATGTTACACAAAAACTTCATTTGTTTGGATTCAAGAGAATCCGGTAGTAGAGGCATTGCTCAAAGATAAGTCGGATGTGTGTGAGATGATCAGCTCTCTTATGAGATCGTGACTCTAAATCATCAAGATAAGCCTCAACTATGTGTTTGAGGTCGTGGAAAGAAAAATACATTGCCCTCTAAAAAGTAGCTCGATCATTTTTCAAACCAAAAGGCATATTCCGATAAGCGAATGTACCCCACGGACAAATGAAATAAGTTTTGTGTTGGTCTTCGGATTTGATTTGTATGTGAATGTATCCCGAAAAACCATCCATGAAATAGAAGGCCTTGCAACCTGTGCATTCATCAACTATCTAGTCAATAAATGATGTGGGCAAATTATCCTTTGCACAAGCCTTGTTCAAATCATATAATTTCGTACATACGTGAATCATACACTATTTTTTGTTGACTGGAATAGGATTTAACACCCATTGAGTCAATTGGACGGGGTAGATGAAACCAACTTTGAGTAGTTTCTCTACTTCAGCCTTAATAGTTGTTTCTTTCTTAGGATTAACTGGATGAATCTTATGTTGGACTGGCTTAGCATCAGGATATGTCATGATTTCATGTTCGACAACTCTTATATCTATGCCTGGCATTTCCTCATAAGACCAGGAAAAAACATCGCGAAATTATTTAAATAAATCTGTGTAGATTCGAATCTCCTTGGGGGAGAAGTCCGCTCCGACGAAGATATTCTCCACAACGCCAGGGGTTCATGAGATATCAATAGGTATCATTTTAGGGATGGTTTCCATATTTCCTTCATTGTAAACAATGTGTGTAGCCAAAGGATTGATAGGATAAGCCCTATCTCCAATCATAGTCAGAGTGAATTCTCCTTCTTTGTTATAGTAGATTTGCCCCACCATTGCTATATTGCACAGAGGGCCTTTTTCCATTTCCCTATGCAGAATTATCATCCCTTCTTCATGAATCCAGAGCCAAAAATACACATTTTTCCACATATACGCGCCCTATATTCTATGCAACATGTGTATATGCAGGCTGCTCCACTACAACCTGCGTACATCGGGATTTGTTCCAGAAAATACAAAATGGAGTCAGGTTTCCATGTCATGATAGGAGATCTCTGATCCTTGGCCTTCTACATACTATAAAAGTTTCAACTTGGCCCTTCAGTTGCATTTTGAAGACTATAAAAGAAAATTTTCAAGCTATCGAAAAGAGGAAAAAGCATTCAACTTTGAGAGAAAAGTTACTCTGGAGAAGTTACTTCATATTGAGTCTGCATCCCTTTGTCCCTCAAGTCTGAACACAGTGTTCAACCCCCAATATATTTCTCTATTTTTGAGAGAACCTCATTGTATCTCTCCTTTGAGCTTGTCGTTGGTGGAGGATTGAAGTGGTGGAGGCCCAGTTGGAAGGAAATTGGTTCCTTGGTTTCTGACGCAGACCCCCTGCCCTCGGGACAAGATCCACGCAGGATCATCACTAAAACCACGCCAAGGGTTAATCAAACCCTTTGTTTAAGCCATGAAAGATTTCAGGCTTCATGAGTTGGAGGTTCTTGACGCAATGTCACAACTTTTACAATCGCCAAAATATGAAACGTCAACAAAGTTTGACTCCTCCAACACAAAAAACACATGCCACCTTTTACCCACTAGTTTCGGCTTTCGGGATTTTGAGTGAACAACCAAAAATCATTCCTCTTCCCTTATGATTCCCCAAACTCCAAAATGTCATAATGCCAAAATGGGCTCAACGTCCCATGGAATACGAGATCGATGGCCTTTCAGGATTTTCACCGAAGCTTGACCCCTCTTTTGACTCCACCGCACGTATCCTCTGACTGATACTTGGGACCCACCTTTTGGTGTTTCTGTCTTCACAATTTTCAGAGTTGTGTTGACCATGCAAATCCATTTCTTGAGTCCCAAAACCCCAAAACCTGATTGGTACCCAACGGCTATTGTCCCTCAACCTTTTCGGGAATTTTTCCTTTCTCTCTTCAGGATTTCACGAACCAGGAGTTTGAAAATCTCGATTCCAAAGTCACTGCCTCCTCTACTTCCTGAACCTCGGAAAGATGAAAAGTCGAAATTCCACTCCAAATACACATCGTGTTTCATGACTTCAGGATTTTCAATGGAAAGAGCCCCGACTCCTTGTCATCGAAATTTTCAGAATGCCGAACCCTGAAATACCAAAATGCCGAAATTTCACACCTGAAAATCCCTTTTGCGATTCGGGAATTAGAGTGACCAAGGATTTTGGCCTACACTCCAAACTTACGAATGTTGAATCCCCGAAATGATCTATTGGCTCAAACTGACCACAACCAACATTTCATGTTGACTCTTGATGTCAGAGTGGAGGATTCATCCAACTCCTAACTACCTTACAGCTCCCTTGGATCCTATGGTCCTCGTGGTTTCGCGAGTTCTCCATGGATAATTCTGACCACCAGATGCACTCCTCAATGACTTATTCCCAAACGACTCAGTGTTCTCCCTCTTGAAGTTGACTTCTATGAGTCTATTTCGATCTCTGTCTCCCTTTGAGTACTTCAAAGGTGTTATCCATCCTGAGATTTCACTTGTAAACTCAATCTTCTCAAAAGGATCCCCGCTCGCACTCCTTACGGAAAATATTCAAATAACCTCTAGCTATTTGAGTCTCTGACCCTGTGCACTCTTTGCAATAGTGGACCTCTCTATATTCCCCTTAGTTGATAAGTTCTAAGGCTCCAACCAACCTGTGCACACCTTGCATGGCTCTGTGCTTCACCTGCACTTCAGCTGGTATGAGAACAAAAGTATCTCTCCTGAGATTTTTGAGATGAAACTTACACCCTCATCAATGCACACCTTGTGGACGTTCACTACACTCCTTGCAGGAATTCTCAGGAAGAGAAACAATTGAAACTCATTCTTCTACTCTCTCAGACTTCATACATTCACCATGAAATCATACACACAATGCAGCATTGAAACAAATGCATAACAGAGAAACAAATCAACTGTAAACATACCATTCAACAAATGTAAACAGTAAGCATCATAACACCATGAAAGTTGAGCCAAAGCTTCATATATTAACTCAACTGCTCCTATACATGGGTTCTTCTCTACAGCTCTTTGCTACATCTATACAGTTTATGAAATCTGAATGATCATCCAAAATTACAATGATACAAGGGTGAGGGTGTCTATATTCGTTTTCCCTCCTATGTTTCTAAACTGTCTAATCTAACATTCATATCTACCTACTCTACATTAACATACTTAAATGGTTATTACATCCGGCAGATGAGAATAATTTCTCTAGATCTGTTCGTATCTCCAAGGCATAAATGTAAGTACACTTCTCCTAGCTATTACATTAATGCTTCAGATTTCAAAATTCAAAACGTTTTCATAAAAACGTTTCCTTTTTGCATCCGCGCATTCAGTTGTTCCTTTGACTAGGCACATGCTTTGGCTTTCTACGATGCTCCTGCATCATACTCCCTCGCTTGAAAATTTTCATAAACTCCTATTCATGAGCTCTTTCATGGTCTGTCCATGCCTATGAATTGTTTCTTCATCCTCCCAACTGGCATCTTCAACTGGATGTCCCTTCCATTTGACCAAGTACTCAAAATACTCTTTTCTCCTGGTCTTTTTGCTAACCCTGTTGTCAATTATGCTTCCCATATGTGGCTCTACAGCTACAGGAATTTGTTTTGTCCATTGAATTTCTTTGTGTTCCTCCTTTGCTCCTGCTTCTTCAGCTCTGTAAGGGTACAAATATGCAACATTGAATATCGGTGAGATTCTGACCCCATCGGGTAATTCAATCTCATATGTGTTTACCCCAAATTTCCTTATGACCTTTCACGGTCCAATATTTTTCATCTTCAGCTTATTATATGTTCCCCTTGGGAACCTCTCCTTCCTCAGATGCGCAAGACTCAGATTACCAACTTTAAATTGAATTTCTCGCCTTTTTTATCTGCTCTCCGCTTGTATTCTTGACTTGAACTCTACAATCGCTCCTTAATTTGGTTGTGAAGCTCCTTCATTCCTTCTGCAAATTCCTCTACACTAGCACTCCTGAATTCATTTTGTTCTGAATCATTCAATTTAGAAAATCCCCTTGGCTGCATTCCATATACAATATGGAATGGACTTTTCCCTATGATTCTATTGAGTGAATCATTGTAAGTGAATTTTGCCTGTGGCAGAATGTGATCCCATTGACTGTGGTGTTCAGACACTAAGCTTCTTAACAAATATCCCAAGCTCCTGTTTACGACCTCTGTCTGTCCATCCGTCTAAGGATGATGTGCTGAGATAAAAGACAAACTTGTCCCTAACTTCTTCCATAAGGTCCTCCAAAAATGCCCTATGAACTTGGTATCTCAATTAGACACAGTAATCTTTGGCAAGCCGTGAAGTCTAACGAATTCATTGAAAAACAGGTTCGCAATATGAGTTGTGTCACTGGTTTTATGGCATGGTATGAAATGTGCCATTTTTAAAAATCTGTCGACTACCACAAAGATCGAATCATATCCTCTCTGTGTCCTTGGCAGTCCCAATATGAAATCCATGCTCACTGCATCCCACGACCTTTCAGGTATGGGCAATGGTTGGTATAACCATGTATTCTGTCTTTTTCCTTTCATGCGCTAGCAAATTTTACACTTGCCCACAAATTTCCTAACATCTGTTCTCATCCCTGGACAAAAATATGAGCCATTCAACTTTGAGAATGTCTTGTCATGACCGAAATGTCCGACCAATCCTCCACTGTGTTTTTCCTTCAGCAAATTCTCCCTCACGGAGCATTTCAGAATACATACCTAATTTACCCTAAACAATAATCCATCCTGGATCATGTATTCAGTCCATTGACTTTTGTCCCTGAGAATTGGATTCTCAAATGTCTCATATGCCTCTTTAAAATCTAGGTCATCCCTGTACATTTCTTTGAGGTTATCAAAACCCAAAGTCTTGACTTTGAATTCCTGCATAAGAAAACATTTCTTGCTCAAAGCATCAGCAACTTTGTTAGCAGTTCCAGAAATATGCTTAATCACAAAAGTAAAATTTTGCATGTATTCAACCCATTTAGTATGTTTTTGGTTCAACTTCTCCTGTCAAGTCACGAATTGCAAAGCGTGATTATCGTTGTACAAAAAAAACTTCTTGGGAACCAAATAGTGTCCCCATTTCTTCAATGCTTGTATGACGACATATAATTCTTTGTCATATGTGGAGTACTTAATCTTCGCTTCATTCAGTTTTTCACTGAAATATGCGATCGACCTATTGTCTTGGCTCAAGAGCGCTACAATTGCAAATCCACTTGCATCACACCTAACCTGGAATGTCTTGCTAACATCTGGCAAAACCAAAATTGGTTGCTCAGTGATCTTCTTCTTCAGCAGATTGAAACTCTTCTCTGCTTCCTCCGTCCAGTGAAAAGATTTATGTCTTTTCTTCACTGTATCCATCATTAGTGTGCTAATTCCACTAAAGTTTCAGATGAATTTCCTGTAGAATCTAGCCAAACCATGGAAGCTTCGAACTTCAAACATGCTCTTCGGCGATGGCCAATTCTTAATCGCCTTTATATTTTTCGGATCCATTTTTAATTCATTTGCAGAGATAACAAAACCCAAATAAATGATTTATGTCCTCATAAATGACGATTTCTTCATATTAATCAACAATTTCTCTTGCCGTGATATTCTCATTACTGCAACTAAATGCTTTAAGTGTTCTGCTTCTGTCTTGCTGAAAATTAATATATCATCAAGATATGCAATGATGAATTTCTCTATGAAATCCTTCAAGACTTCGTTCATCAACCTCATGAAAGTATTGGGCACATTTGTTAAGACAAATGGCATGACAAGCCATTCATATAGCCCCTCATTCGTCTTGAATGTTGTCTTCCATTCATCACCTTCTCTCATTCGAATTTGATGATACCCTCTTTTAAAATCAATCTTTGAAAAAAAAATTGCTCCACTCAAGCAATCCATCAAGTCATCCATCCTTGGCAATGGAAATCTGTATCTAATGGTAATATTATCGATCACCCTTGAGTCTGTACACATTCTATAGCCTTCGTCTTTCTTTGGGCTGACCATTGTCAGAACAATGCATGGACTCAAGCTTTCTAGAATCAATCCTTTGTCCATTAAGTCCTGGACCTGTCTCTTAACTTCTTCATTTTCCTGCGGCGTTAACCGATATGCTGCTTTTTTCAGCAAATTGGCTCTAGGTATAAGATCAATATGATGGCTTATACTTCTGATAGGTGGAAACAAACCAGGTAGTTCGTCCACTACTATATCAGCATACTCTCCTAGCAACTCCTGGATTTCTTCTGGTAAATCATCTATCCTTGTACTGGTCAAAACAATTTTGGGCTTCCTGACGACAATAGATTGTGTGTCTTCCTTCTTCTTTACCTCATCAAGAAGTTCCTTCCCACTCATGATAAGTACAGTGTTTCTCATTTCTGCTTTCACCTCTTTATCCTTAATTGGCAGCAACATCTGCGTCCTACCATTTTTCTCCAGGGTGTACGTGTTCTTTCTCCCATCATGAACTATGTTTCTATCATATTTCCATGGTCTACCCAGCAATAGATGACAAACATCCATGGGAATGACATCACATAATATTTCATCTTTATATCCTCCTATTTTAAATTCAACTAAACACTATTTAGTGACATTTACCTGATGTCCCTTTTGTAACCACGAAACCCTGTATGGGCTTGGATGTACAACAGTCTCCATCTCTAGCTTTTCTACGATCTCTGTAGATATGAGATTGTCTATGCTATCATTGTCCACTATGACCTTGCATACCCTATCCTTAGTTTTGCAAGTAGTCTGAAATAGATTGTTTCTTTGGGCTGGGTTCTCTGCTTCCTTCTCTGACTTCAAGAGAACTTTCCTCATCATCAAATATCTTCCACCCTCAAGGTCTTCTGCCTCAAAATTCCATCCTTGAGCTTCGACAATGTGAGTTTCACCACCATATTTCTTCTTATCTAGACACTCATAGGATTTATGTCCGATTTTTCCACAAACGAAGCATTTCACTTCACCTCCTCTGCCTCTTTCTCTTCCTTTGGCTCTACGAAAAGTATTTCTATCAGGATATTTCCTTCCCTATGAGCTTCCTCCTCTCTTAGGTTGAGTTTGAGTTTTCTTTCCCTTTTCTTTAGGTCTCTAAGTTTTGTCTTGGGCAATCATTTTGCCTCTGGCTTGACTTCTACCTTGTCCTCTTTGAAATTGCTTCTGGCTAAGCTTCTCTTAAGATTTCAGAGATATCTGATAAGCATCTGCTACATTTCAAATGGTCATCATGCTCATCTCATCTTGAATGTCATATCGCAGACCATTCATGTACCCGACAACCTTTTCATCATCACTTTCCCGATGACCTACCCTGATGTTTATCCTATAGAATTCTTCAATGTATTATTTCACTGAAATTAGCTTCTGTCTCAAAATTTGCATCCTCCGAAATAGAGTGATTTGATAATCCCTGGGTATAAATTTGGCTTTCATCTTTGCAACCATTCTATCCCAGCTTTTGATTTTCGACTTTCCCTTGCAGTGTTTGTCATCCTGCAGTTCATCCCACCACAGTGTTGCATGCCCTTTAAGTCTAGTAACGGCATGTTTGACTTTTTTATCTTTCTCGACATCCTCATAGTCTAAGTATTTGTCTAGAGCTCTAATCTAGTCTAGAAGTTCTTCAACATCCAAGTTGCCTTCGTACAATGGAATGTCCATTTTTTCTCTGGCACCTATCCTTGCAACAACCATGAATAGGCATTTGTCTGCAGCATCTTCAACGACAACTTCTTCTCCTTCGTTTCCATCTTCATTTTCACTTTCAGCTTCGCTTATATCCCCAACGTCAATTGTGTGCCTCTGTGTTGTCTCCATAGCATCAAGTCTGGCACGTAACTAACGCATTTCTCTTTCCACTGTTGGATCAGGAATTGGCTTATCTCTTCTTCTTGGCGGCATGGCTGAATTTTTTTCTCTTTTCTCTCTGCTACAGAAAGAAAAGAATTTGTTCTGTGCTCTGATACCACTTGATGCAAACCCCCTGCCCTCGGGTCGAGATCTGTGCAGGATCATCACTAATACCATGCCAAGGGTTAATCAAACCCTTTGTTCAGGCCACGAAATATTCCATGCTTCATGAGTGGGAGGTTCTTGACGCAATTTCACAACTTTTAGAATCGCCGAAATCTGAAATGTCAACGAAGGTTGACTCCTCCAACGCGAAAAAGCACATGCCACCTTTTACCCACTATTTTTGGCTTTCGAGACTTTCAGCAAATAGCCAATAGTCATTCCTCTTCCCTTATGATTCCCCGAACTCCGAAATGTTAGAATGTTGAAATGGGCTCAATGTCCCATGGAATGCGAGGTCAATGGAATTTTAGGATTTTCACCAAATCTTGACCCCTCTTTTGACTCCACTGCATGTATCCTCTGACTGATACTTGGGACCCACCTTTTGACATTTCTCTCTTCGTGATTTCGAGAGTTGTGTTGACCATGAAACTCCACTTCTTGAGTCTTGAAACCCCGAAACCCAATTGGTACCCAACGTCTATTGACCCTCAACCTTTTCGGAAATTTTTCCTTTCCCTCTTCGGGATTTCGCGAACCGTGAGTTTGAAACTCTCAATTCCAAAGTCACTGCCTCCTCTACTTCCCAAACCCTGGAAATCTGAAATTCCAAAATTCCACTCCAAATACACGCCACGTTTTGCAACTTCAGGATTTTCAATGCAAATACCCCCAAATCCTTGTCATCGGAATTTCTGGAATACCGAACCCCGAAATACCGAAATGCCGAAATTTCACACCTGAAAATCCCTTTCACGATTCAGGAATTAGAGTGACCAAGGATTTTTTCCTGCACTCCAAACTTATGAATCCTGAATCCCCAAAATGATCTGTTGGCTCAAACTGACCATAATCAACAGTTCACGTTGACTCTTGATGTCAAGGTGGAGGATTCATCCAACTCCTAACTACCTTACATCTCCGCTGGATCCTACGATCCTCGCGGTTTCGCGAGTTCTCCATGGAGAATTCTGAGCACCAAATGCACTCCTCAATGACTTCTTCCCAAACGACTCGGTGTTATCCCTCCTGAACTTGACTTCTATGAGTCAATTTCGATCTATGTCTCCCATTGAGAACTTCAAAGGTGTTATGCTTCCTGAGATTTCACTTGTAAACTCAAGCTTCCCAAAAGGATCCCTGCTCGCACTCCTTGCGGAAAATCATCAAATAACCTCTAGTTATTTGAGTCTTCGACCCTATGCACTCTTTGCAACAGTGGTCCTCTCAATATTCCGCTTAGTTGATAAGTTCTAAGGCTCCAACTAGCCTACACACACCTTGCACGGATCTATGCTTCACTTGCACTTCAGCTGGTATGAGAACAATGGTATCTCTCCTGAGCTTTCTGAGATGAAACTCACATCCTCGTCAATGCACACCTTGTGAACGTTCACTGCACTCCTTGTAGGAATTCTTAGGAAGAGAAACAATTGAAACTCATTCTTCTCCTCTCTCGGACTTCATACATTCACCATGAAATCATACACATAATGCAACGTTGAAACAAATGCATAAAAGAGAAACAAATCAACTGTAAACATACCATTCAACAAATGTAAACAGTAAGCATCATAACACCATGAAATTTGAGTCAAAGATTCATATATTAACTCAAGTGCTCCTCTACATAGGTTCTTCTCTACAACTCTCTGCTACAGCTCTACAATTTATGAAATCTGAATGATCATCCAAAATTACAATGATACAAGGGTGAGGTTGTTTATATCTGTTTTCCCTCCTATGTTTCTAAACTGTCTAATCTAACATTCATATCTACCTACTTTACATTAACAGACTTAAATTCCTATTACATCCAACAGATGAGAATAATTTCTCCAAATCTGTTCATATCTCCAAGACATAAATGTAAGTACGCTTCTCCTAGATATTACATTAATGCTTCAGATTTCAAAATTCAAAACGTTTTCATAAAAACATGTCTTTTTTGCATCCGCGCGTTCAGTTGTTCCTTTGACTAGGCGCGTGCTTTGTCTTTCTACGATGCTCCTGCATCAGTTCCGAACCATGCTGACATGAAAGTCTGTATTGTTGTCACTTCTAATGATCAATTATTAATAGAAATACTATTAATGGATCATTAATAGTATTATGATCATGCAAATATATGATCATTATCCATGGGCTTATTTGTAATGTTTATTAATGGATTATGTTATCTAATGTGCTAACCCCTTTATACTATCACCATGTACTTTCTATGCTTGTTTGTTAAGAACTTATTGCGGGTATAAATCTTTGGGTCGAAGTGCTCAATGGTGGAACATCATCAAATGTTGGATCGAGGTAGGCCTCTTTCTTATCTAGCACATTAGTTTATATCGCATACAATGGAATTGAGTTGATTTATGTAGTCATACCTATCTGTTGTGGTTTACCCTTGGACATAGATAGTTTTTCCCTCGTAACATAAATGAATTATACCAGTACTATGGCTCGGCCTATAGTTAATTATTCATCTCTTGCCTCGAACCCTTTTGGGGGTTTCAGTCACTCGCCGATTGACAATGTTCAGTCCATCCCTATGGCTTATAGTCCATTTTATTATGGTATTTCTAACTTCACGTCACAGTTTTCAACTGCCATCCCAGTTGTTGGCCCTAATGCTAGCCTTGGACTTGGGGGCACTACACCTACTTACAATCCTTTTCTGTTTGGTGGTTCTCATATCCCCCAAAAGAATCCTAATTTAGGAAGTGTCCCTTTTCTTAACCTCAGGTCTAATCCTTCTACAGTTGGATGGAACAACCCAGCCGACAGACAATTTCCACCCTATATCCCTACCTCCTCGGTGTCGATTTCAACCAATACTTTTGGTATGATGAATCCACTTCAATCCTCCAGGTTTCCACTTGGAGGAGGTCAGTCTTACACTTTGGGCAACCCCCAACCTAGATCCAATACGGTTGGGGGAAATTTTCTCAACCCCCATCCTAGAACTAATCCGGTTGGGGGTAATTTTCATAATATTTCTCAGAACATTCCTATTGGAATGATTCCAAACCCATATTATATGAATCATCCCAGAGGAGGGCCTTATAATTCTGGACAGGGTTTTGGTTCTTACCAGAATCCTAGATGGAATGCAGTTCCCAATTTACAATCTTTCGCCGGAGGGTGGGGCCAGATGTCGCAACCCCGTCTCCCCTTTCTGGCCATGCTTAATCTTCCAGACTTGTCCAAGTTAATGAACAACCCAGTGAGTCATGATCCCACATGACCCCCTATCCCTACCAAACTTTCATCAGACATTCCAAAGTTTGAAGGTAAGAATGGAGAGGACCCTAGTGATCATGTCACTACTTTTCATCTTTGGTGCTCATCGAATTCTCTGAACCACGATTCTATTAGATTATGATTGTTTCAACGCACTCTCATTGGAGTTGCATCACAATGGTATATTGAGATACCTAAGGGGACATATGGTTCATTCAATCAGTTGGTGCTAGCCTTTCTCAACCACTTTCAGTTGCCCATTCATTATGATGTTGGCCTCGAACGTTTGTTGACTTTATACCAGGACACCGCCACTCACATCTCAGACCATATCCAGGAATGGCATAGACTAAGGTGGTTGATTGAGACTCCTATACCCCCGACCTTTTTCCTAGAATGGTTCCTAAATTATTTTCACGCTCCTATATCGAAGGACGTTGTTACTTTAGGGGTCTTCAATGCGGAAGAATCTATCTTTAGAGCCCAACAACTAGATTTGATGTATGCTCATTCTGGGATGTTATACCACCTTCTTCCATATTCACCGCGGCCAAATCAAAATCCTAGACAAAATCTTGGACCTCATGCCGATGGAATTGTAGGGTCCACCAATGTAAAGTCCACAAACTCGTCCACGAAGTCTGCCGGAGAACCAACTTCATCTGCTTCCTCCAAACCCACCCAATCAGCGGATGTACATTCTGTACAATCGTTGAAGAACCAAAATGGTGACCAGCAACTAGATGAGAATAAAAGGAAAGGTCGAAACAATCGTAAGGGTGGGAAGAATAACAAAAAACCCAAGGATAAGGATAATAATGGGAAGCAAAATGATAATGCTAGAGAGGGCAACAAGGAGAAACGTAAGGTGAAGTTTCCTTGTAAACTTTGTACTGATGACCAACTTACACATTTATGCCCCAAACTCGCAAAGGTTGCGAGGATTTTAAATATACCGCTTGCTATGCTAACAAATCCATTCCCACACAACCAACACTTATCCTTGATATCTTCGAATGACGAAAAGGTGCCCGGTGGAAGTCAAAACCCTCTATCACAAGATTGCGACCGTGTTTGTATCAATATGGTCGACGCAAAAATTGATATAGCCACCCCCTCTCAAGATTATATCTCTTCAAAAGCTAGTACCAGTATAAAATCTCCTCCTCCCCCTCTGGAGACGAACCTACAGATTGAGAAACTAGAGCCACCACCTTGTATTCCAAAAGGAATACTCAAGCTCTCTACTCACAAACCTAATGCTAGAGCTGCCCAAAACTACTCTATCATTAAGGATCTGGGCCAAACCACTTGTGCGATGTCGGATTTGGAGGTACTCCAGATGTGTCCATCACAGAGGAATGCCTTACTCTCTGCCTTAGGAGCTCTAGAACCTAGTGGCTCGAAAGTTATCAAGTTTGACATCATGGATGTGAAGCCTCGCTTACCCTACCATGTGGATTTCCAAATCCACGTGGAGTATTCCAAGTATACTATCAAACGAGAAGTCGTTGATGAAGGTGCTACCACCTACATGATATCCTTGGTATATTGGAAATCTCTCGGTTCTCTGACCCTTTCCAAGTCGTTGAACATGTTGACTGCATTTGACGATCATTCCTTCCACCCTCATTGTATTCTCCCTTCCTTTCTGGTCAAGTTAGGTGGGAATACGATAGAGGTGGAGGTAGAGATAGTTGATGCACCTATGGATTATAACCTATTACTAGGTCTCAATTGGACCTATGTTATGGTCGTTGTCGTATCGTCTGTCTTCTGTACACTTTGTTTTCCTCATCAAGGGGAGATCGTGACTATCAACCAGTTATCCTTTGCGTAGTCTAGTCCTACCTCATCTGTTGGACCATCGATCCCTGTGATAAAAAATTCTCAACTGGAAACTAAGAATATCGATGTCAGAATGTATTCTTCCATCATGGGTACCTTCAACTTCTCAGCACCGATTCACCACGTTTACGCCATGTCTAGTAGGCATGCTTTAGCAGGGAGGTCCATTCCTTTCAACACTTCCTATCTTAGTGATCCATGGACCCTACCTTCTACGACTTCATCGAGTGAAGGTCAGTTGCATGTTGGCATGGCTATGCCACTATCAACAGTGGAGATTGTGTATCAAGTTTTTCTTGACTCTTCCACCAATCTTGATCCTGTTACCTCGCAGACTGACAAGGAGAATCCTGTTCTTAGGCCTATATGGGCCACCTCATTGTCTTGTTCGCATGATTTATTAGATGGGACTTTTCCCTCAGATGAGGCCATCCTTGAATCCATGAATGGTTCTGAGAGACCTTAGGATGACATGCATCATCGATCTTATTTTGTCCCAAGTCTTGAAAGAATCAAGCAAGATGAATTTTGGTCTACCTTGAGTGAGATAGTTGGTCACACTGTAGTTCCACTTGATACACACAAAATTTACACTAAAGGAAATATGGTGATTATTTATCCTACTGTCTCGATTGATATCCCTCGTACCCCTAGAAAGATTGAGAATGTAAATATAGGTGCAGATTGTTTGCCAGAAGAAATTCTGATCTAAACCAAACTCTTCAAAGAATTTCGAGATGTATTTGCTTGGTCATATGAAGAGATGCCAGGGATCGACCCTCGTATTGTCGAACATGATATTAGAACTTACCCAGATGCTAAACTTGTTCGACAATGTATTAGAGCTGTAAATCCCACGAAGGCCCCTGCTATTAAGGTAGAGGTGGAGAAGATACTTAACGTTGGCTTCATCTACATGGTTCCCTTGACCGAATGGGTATCCAACCGCGTTCCTGTGAATAAAAAGCAAGGAACCATCTGTGTGTGTATCGACTTTCGCGACCTAAACAAGGATTGTCATAAATATAACTTCCCCATGCCTTTTGTTGATCATATTCTCAATGAGTGTGCAGGAAGCGAAATATTTTCTTTTATGGATGGATTTTCAGGCTATAACCAAATCCAAATCAAGCCTGAGGACAAACACAAGATGACATTTATACATCCTTGGGGTACTTTTGCATACCGGAAAATGCCTTTCGGCCTTAAAAATGCTGGAGAAACCTTCCAACATGCCATGACTTTCACTTTTGACAATCTCAACCACATAGTCGAAACCTACCTTGATGATCTTTTTTCTCACTCTCGCAAGAGACTGGATCATGTTATACACCTTCGGGTAGTTTTTGAAAGATGTCATTACTATAGAATCTGATTAAACCATCACAAATGCATCTTTTTCATTAAGCCTGGTCGTCTCTTAGGATTTTTAGTTTCCGAAACCGGGATCATGGTAGATCCTCTTAAGCTTGAGGCAATACTTCAGTTGCCTCCCCCGCGCACGATTAGAAAACTTCAAGGTTTACAGAGGAAAGATAACTTTCTACGTCGGTTCATAGTGAATTATGCCAATATCACTAAGGGTTTCATGTGCCTCTTGAAGAAGGACACACCTTTTATCTAGGATGAGCGAGCCCATGAGTCTTTCAATGCTTTGAAGAAATCCTTGCTATCGGCCCCTCTGCTTAAATCACCTGATTACAGTAGAGATTAGTTGTTGTATATTTCCATGTCTGGAGAGATGATTGGTACGGTTCTAGTTCAGGAGGATGATGAGCTCCATGAGCACTTCATCTACTATATTAGTCGAAATCTAGTCAGTCCTGAGCTTAATTACTCTCACGTTGAAAAGATAGCTTTGGTTGTCGTTCACGCAGTCCAACATTTACGTCATTATATATTGCTTTGCAATACTACAGTGGTTGTTGATGTCAATCCATTTCAATACGTACTTACCAGGCATATCATAGGGGGGAAATATAATAAATGTATTTTCATCTTACAAGAGTTCAATCTCGACTTTGCTTCGGCCAAGTCCAAGAAATTGCTAGTTTTTGCAGATTTAATATCCAATTTTCCACAATTAGACGAGGATGTTATCCATGTTGATTCATTTGCAGATGAACACATTTTCCTTGTCTTTTCATCTAACCCCTGGTATGGAAACATTGTTTTATATATTCAAACCTTGAAGTTCGCTCATCATCTCTCATGAGATGATCGATGGTGTGTTAGATATCAAGCCAAAATGCATACCATCATCAACGACACTTTGTATCACCGAGGAGTAGATAATATCTTGCATCATTTCTTAACTCACGAGGAAGATGAGTCAATCCTAAACGATTTCCACAAAGGGACTTGTGGTGGTCACCTATCCGGGCTTGCGACAACCCAAAATATCCTACGAGCCGGTTATTTCTGGCCTACTATATTTAAATATTGTATTGAAGTAGTTAAGAAGTGTCACCCCTACCAGGTGTTCACTCGAAAAATGCACTTGCATCCAGCCTCTCTCCACCCAGGCATTACCGTCGGTCCCTTCACCAAGTGGGGGGTAGATTTCGTCGATTGCAACCCAACTTTGGCTGGGGGGCATAAACACATTATCATGGTCATTGAATACTTTACTAAGTGGGTCAAGGCCATGCCTACCATAAAATTTGATGGGAAGACTACAACCTTCTTCATGTTCAACCAAATTATCGCCACATTCGGTATCTCGAGTGAGATTGTCACTGATCATGGCAGTCACTTTCAGAATGAAATGATGGTAGAACTAGCATCTAAGCTAGGGTTTAGAAATGGTCATTCATCTCCTTATTACCCCTAGAAAAATGGGCAAGTAGAGGCCTTCAACAAGTCTCTCAAGACCATTTTGCAAAAAACTGTCAGTCGGAGCAATTCCAATTGGCACATCATGCTATATCCCATTCTTTGGGCATACCGAACCTCAATTAAGACTACCACCAATTTTTCCCCTTTTCAATTAGTGCACGGTGTGGAGTCGATCCTTCCTATTGAATGCGAAATCCATTCTCTCAAGTTGGCAGTCGAGATCCTACCTGACACTTCAGATTTAGAGTGACGCCTTGTGAACCTAGAGAGTCTTGACAAGTAGCGTCGAGATGCCTTTATGGATATCGAGGAAAACAAGAAACGTGTCACATTTCTTTCTTTCAAGACTGTATGTCCCCGGTTGTATGTTGAGGGTGACTTGGTCCTCTTGTGTGACCAAGCCAAAGAGCCTCTAGCAGTAGGAAAAATTAAACCCATGTGGCACGGGCCTTCCATTGTGTGACGTGTTCTAGAAAAAGGAGCCTACGTGTTAGAATATTGTGAAGGGAATAAGTTGGTCGAGCCTAGAAATGGGATCTACTTGAAAATGTATTATTCTTGAGCCCTAATATTGGGCATAACCCTTTGTATACTAATGTAAATTTAGTGTATATACATCTCTTTCCCCCTTTTTTCTTTTTCTTTAGCTTTCTTATCGAGTTTTCCCTTTGTTTTCAAATGTCAACAGAGTCTTTGGTCTACCTCCGATTCGTAGATGGAGCTAGTTGTCATACATGGAACTTATCTTCTACTGCTTGGGTGGTTTACTCACCCGAGGGTATGTTGGTGTATTCAGGTGGCATATGCCTAGGGCCATCCATGAATAATGTGGTCGAATATAGCGTCATCATAGAAGTTTTGTGCGATTCTATCTCGCATGGTATTCTCTCTTTAGAACTTCACCTGGATTCCTAGTTAGTAGTATGTCAATTGAATGGTCGTTACCATGTGCATGATCCTACTTTACTCTGTTGATTCCTATGGGTACGTCTTTTAGAACGACAATTTGATTTTATTACATATTATCACATTCCTAGGAGTTCTAATCATGTATATGATGCCTATGCTAATTATGTTTTACATTGGCATTTGTCACATTAATAAAGCACAGAAAATCATTAAATCAATGTACACGTTGTAAGATATAGGTAAAGTCAAAGATCCCTTTTTATATATTTCAAAATATGGTGTTTATATTACAAAATTTGGGCGAAAAACCCTCAATACACATACAGTTGGTATACATATCTCACGACATCTATGCCTGTGGTGTCGGATGTGTGTCATGGTATAAAACCATGGTGTTTGCAAGACACCAGAAGAGTCATAACCATGCTCTAGGTACACCAACCACCTGTTGTTGCATGGCTTCAGGTAGATCCTATACCTGGACCATAGGAATCCTCTGTGTCAAACGAAACAGGTTGCCCTGCACGTTTTGTAGGACCCTCTGCGCTTCTCCTCCCGCCGAGTCATCTCCTCAGTTCCTTCGTCAATGTCAAATAAATCCCTTTGATCATCGATGACCCACGTCTGCGATCACACAAATGTCTAGTTAATATTTAAACACCATCCCCCCCAAAAAACAAATGTTCCTTATATACAAAAATACAAAAAAAATGAAATATTTATAAACTTGTTACCTATATCACCGTAGGCGGCCCCTGGTGGAAGTGGCATATCAGGATCTCCTTTGAAATCGATCGCCGCATAGGGATAGTCATCCAAAGAAATGACTTGGCGCCACCACTAGAAGAAAAAATCATGATTGTAGGGTGTTGATACCCTACCTCCCCCCTGCCATATCATGACCTCGATCCACCGCACCATGGCTAGATTACGTGGCTCTCTAGGAACGATCTCCACTCTAGGTCCCAGACCTGGAACTTGCTCGAAAAAGAAACTGCAAAGAATAGAGGCAAACCCAGAGTTTCTCTTACTCCCCTGTTTTCACTCTGTCAACTGACTTTTCATATTGACCAACAGTGAGGTACACCAATCATAGATAGTGGGTCTAGCACACTCTACTACGTAAAAAATAAGCAGTCTCGATGCTTGATGAAACCAAGCCGAACCTATGATCCTAGTAAGCACGAGAATAATGATCTTCAAACTAAGGTTACTTATTTCTTGGATGGGGACTTGGTTTTCCACCTTAGGAGTCGCTGCTACACATTGGGCATCGATATACTACTTGATCTTCATCCCACTCCATTCTCCGCATGACTTGAGGTTCGCAACCTCCCCTCAATGTGAGAGACCAATCAATAAGTAGATGTCCTCTACTACGATCCTCAATGGTTTCCCATCAAGGATAAAACTCTCTCTCTATCAGGGTCCCAGTAACCAACCAACATCTCCAACAACCTCACTTGGGCCCTCATTCCTTTGAGAGCCCAAAATTTGTACAAGAAACATATTTTTAGAGCCGCTTGAGCCACCAAAACTCAATCCACAACTGTATCTACCTCCTCATGCTCTCTCTCTCTCTCCATTCCAGGACCATCCTGCAAAAACATAAATCAATTTTTTGAGTTAGAACCCCTCTTTTGGTCATTTGTGTACCTATACGTGGATTTCTTTGCACATAGTCTCATGTAGGGATTAATACACACTACATGTGGTTCACACAGGGGTGTATACCTTGTCGTACACATGACCTTAACAAAGGAGACCCGCGTCTATCAAAAATCCTAATTTACGCCCTCAAAAACTAAAAAATGGAAACCTAATTCAAAAATGTAATCCACTAAATTTGAAGAGAATAAGATGAAGAGTTACCTAATCCAGATGGTTCACGATTTTTTTGCCTGATTCTCCCACAATCGTCGTTTGAATCTTGGAGGTATTTTGGTCCAAATTGCACTATTTGGGTAAAAATCAAAATGATACATTAATTTTTTATTTTATTACTATTTATAAGCTATTTTTACCCACTTTATATAGTTTCATGCTTTTTTTAACCTAATGGACTAATTCAAGAGTGTTTTGAGATGGTTTTGTCGTAGTTTTGACTCAGGTTTCTTGCGGATTTCAATGTCATGATTGGTCATTCATCACCTCGGGCAGGTATTTTCATAACCTAGCATATAAGATATGTATCCACTCCATCATGCATTTTTTCATTAGCCTTCGACTACAACTTTTTACGCCTTAGGAACGAACCCATTTGTTGTGACACAGAACCTCTCATCTACTGTAAATAGTGTCGCTAATAATTGGTAGATACCTACCAAAAATGGGCACCTTATTTAGATCCTCTTCATCATTTGGTGCCCATGCTGAGTTTTTCCTTAGGACTGGGAGTCCATTATAATTCAATACATGACCTTATGATGAGCCTCATTTCTCATTCATGCACATGCGGCCTCATTCCCACTCGTCTAAAAACTGAAAATATTTCCGAGTGATTTGTCCCTTTCACACTCATTAAATTGGATTTGAAAGGTCATGAGTCTTATTTAATCTCTTTTCCAACTCGCTATCAAAAATAGAAAAGATTGTTGAGTGAACTTGTCTTTTTCACACTCGTAGATTGGATTTAAAAATACGTCTATTTGGCACAAGTTTACCCCTTTTTCACACCAAGTAGACTACAAGACATAAAAAAGGATATTTTTTGGCGTAAATTTGTGATTGCATCTCATGCCCTCGCTTGTAGTATTGAGCCTTTAGTCGGTTCTCTCTTTGCATTATAAACTGTTGCCTAAGCAGTTTTTGCATCCTCAACCAAGAAGAGCCTTGTTTATATCCTTCATAGTTTGACACCCTATACCCTGGAGGGAACATCACCCCGAGTGTCCATCTCCTGCATGCATTTCCTTGCATTAAGCATAGGTACGTTCCACTGATGGAACTACTTTTTCTTACTTGCGACACGCATTCCCTCCTCTGTATCATAACATTCATTTGTTATGAAAAAGAAAAACAAATATGGGAGGGAAGGGAGGGAAGGGAGTACTATATTATAATTGGCAGTAGTCATGTCGCCTTTGAACAAAGCACAAAATTATTGAGTCCTTGTGTCATCATAATTTTGGGTTTAGCATGGCCTTAGGAAGATGATATTGTTACAAAGTTTTCTCTACTAACTGGTTACTCTTCCAGTCCCTATAGAGAATGTTATTGATGCCTCCTGCATCTAATAGTCACATCATTGAGTCTATGCTATCGGAGTCCACCATATGTCTCATGCTCTTGTTCAAAGGAATTCTATCAACCTGTGTCGACCACTCCTCAAAAATATTGACTTTGCATTTCGGTCGTACCCTCAGTTTGTCTCAGAATCACATGATACTATGGTCTTATCATGCACCCTAGCCCTACTTGCATCATTGGTAGGTCACCTTGAACCCAACAATCAACATTTCATCATTGGTTGATCACTAGGTGGTTTCCCTTATGTTCGACAGCAAGACATCTATTCACACTTTGGGATTTGTGCAGTGTCTTGGATGCCATTAGTTGTGTTGGTGTTTTCCTCGCCTTTGTCAACAGTTTTCATCATTGGCTTCTATTCAGAGGGTCTTTTTCGTATACTGCTTGCATTTGGTACATGCGAAATATGCACAGGGTCGTTGGTTCATGATAATGTTCTACGTCTAATATCCACCAAATCATGAATCTCCTGCTTTGTTCCTCCTGCTGACTGATGAGAGATTCCTTAATGCTCTCCTTTCAGTGGGTCTCTTTCCATTGAATTCATCTCATTTATTCTAGATATGGGACCTAGAGTTTTATGAGTACATTGAGGCTTGCAGTCATTAGTGGCAAGCTCTCTTGCCATTGACAAATGGGAATACATCAATGTCTCCTGATCAATGGATTTCTCAAGTGTTCGACACTGAATCATTTATTCACACTTGTAGGAATGTACTCGGTGCCTTGATACCTACTTTCATTATTGGTAGGTTGTCTCGTGTCTGTTAACAGTATACCTCAATGATCGATAATCAAACGATGTCTCATTATGTTCGACCTCAACTCCTTTATTCACATGATGTAGACTTGCACCCTTGGTGGATAGTGTAGAAGACTTGAAGACATCAACATGTGGCCACATCTTTCCTGAGTTGTTGTTTCCCTTTCATTGGACCAACACCTATTCGACTTTAGTGATCATGGGAGATCATATTGTACTCCATGGTATACATATATCTTCATATTTATTTTGAGGCTAGTTTCACTGGGCCTTGTTCGTGACTATGGAAATTTTTTTCATATAACCGCATTTGTATTTGCCTATTCATGGCCATAGACACTTGGTTGGTATATTTTCCACATGGATCTTCATTGTATTCTTGGCAGCCATGTATGCAAAGTCAATACATATTGTAATGAGCAATCAAGTTCCTCCAGCTGGTTCTCTACCACTTCACTCCTGGGTTATTTATAATGTATTTTGGCCATCGCAGATACTCCTTTGATATCACACATTAGGGGGCATCTGTTATACCAAGATTTGTCCCACGATTGTTATCTTGCATAGAGGGCCTTTTTCCATTTCCCTATGCAGACTTATCATCCCTTCTTAATCAATCCAAAGCCAAAAATACACATTTTTCCACATATATGTGCCATGTCTGCTATACAACATGCGTATATGCAGGCTGCTCCACTACAGCCCATGTACATTAGTATTTGTGCCAGAAAATACAAAATGGAGTCAGGTTTCCATGTCACGACAAGAGATCTATGATCCTTGGCCTTCCACATACTGGAAACGTTCTGACTCGGCCCTTCAGTTGCATTTTGAAGACTATAAAAGAACAATTCTGAGCTATGGAAAAGAGGAGAAAGCATTCAACTTTGAGAGAAAAGTTACTCTAGAGAAATTACTTCATATTGAGTCTGCATCCCTTTGTCCCTCAAGTATGAACACAGTGTTCATCCCCCAAGCTCTTTCTCTATTTTTGAGAGAACCTCATTGTCTCTCTTCATTGAGCTTGCCTTTGGTGGAGGATTAAAGTGGTGGAAAGGAACTTGGTTCCTTGGTTTTGAACCATGCTGACACGGAAGTCTGTAATGTTGTCACTTATGTTGATCAATTATTAATAGAAATACTATTTTCCCATCCTATTGGTATCATGCAAATATATGATCATTATCCATGGGTGCGTTTGTAATGCTTATTAATGGATTATGTTACCTAATGTGCTAACCCCTTTATACTATCACCATGTACTTGCTATGCTTTTTTGTTAAGAACTTATTGCAGGTATAAAGCTTTGGGTCAAAGTTCTCAATGATGGAACATCATCGAACCTTGGATCGAGGTAGGCCTCTTTCTTATCTATCACATTAGTTTATATAGCATACAATGGAATCGAGTTGATTTCTACAGTCATACATGTCTGTTGTGGTTTACCCTTGGCCATAGAAATTTTTTCCCTCGTAACAGCTTCAATTCTTCTTAACTCTGGGAGAAAATAAGATCTATGATGGAGATCATCCCAGGTTCTGTCCGGACTAGTCATTGCCTCAATAATCTCTTCATCTGAGGGAAATACCAAGTCTAAATAATCAATATCGGTGAGGGAACCTTGAGCCAAAATAGGCTTGAGAATTGGATCTAACTCCTGTGCGGGAGTCAGATCAGGGTTGAGGGAAGCTTGTTGGAATATAGAGTACGCAACTTCTACCATAGAAAAATGTATGGTCATGCCATGGTGCCCTGTCCCTTCCATCGTGGCTAATGGGGAAGGAAGAGTCCCTGGATCATTAAAGTAATTCATGTGAAATGACGATATTTGAAAATTTTCATCCCTAGGCTCGTCGAGGATAGCCGATATGTACTTCACATTGTCGGTCAGAGGAGGGTAATTGAAAGTTCCCATCAAAGTTGGGCACAAACTAACCACTACATTGACGATGTCAGTCTGAGGGTTATCAATCATCGGGATCATGGATACCCCCGATCAAGGGTCAGGATGGGAGAAGGATAACTGATCAATGGAAACGATCCGACCCTCATGTGGAAACAAAAATACCTGGAAAACTATCGTGAACATTGCTTGCATAGAGTAGGTCCAACTCCTTCCTAAAAAGAAATTGTAGTCGATAGATGCATTGACCACTTCAACCTCGATGCACACGGTCTTCCCCCTAGCTGCACGGGGAAATAGGGGATGATCCCATGTGGTTGGAATGAATAACCGTCAAAAGTAGTAAGAAGAGTAGGTGACAGAGATAAAACGGTTTGCCTAATTTCCTTCCAACATGCCAAAGACATCACGCATGTCGAGGCACCCTCATCAACCACCGTGCGTAAAATGTTCCGAGTAAAAGTTTTCATGGTGTAAGCCACTACTATCTGAAACGCCATGTGGTAAGGGAGACGAGGTTTCAATTCAGTCCTATCAAGCATGATCATTCTTGGATTATAAGTCTCAGTAGATACTAAGGCAACTAACAAATCCTTTCTCTGGGAAGGGCAGCTCTGGAGGAATTCCAAAGTAGACATTGCACAAGGGGTTTGTGACAAACCCTCCACCATAGAGTAGTTTTGGACGACCCTTTGTTAAGACCTAATATTGGCTCATTACCCCTTAATTGGGGCATATTACATTAGTAATGTTATTTTATTTATGTCAGCTTTATTTCATTAGTTGTAATTATACCTCCTAGTCTCCTATATATACCAAGGAGACATTTTCATTTGGAATCATGTGGAACTTGAACATTTAAGTGGGGTAAAAGGAGGTTTCCTCCTCGAAGAGGCTTATTATCTGAAATTATCTATTTTTCAAGGCGTTGAGTACTTTTTTTGAGGTTTTTCTTTGCTATATTGATATTTGGTTCTTAACATATGGTATCAGAGCTCAAGGTCTTGGGTTTTCGCTGCTACATCTGAGACACCTTGGAATTTTCGATATATATTTTTTTCTACAATGTTTTAGAAGGAATGGATTGGAGGATATTTAGTAGATGGGTCAAAGTACGTTGGGTTGAAATTTCAGCTTCTGAGGCCTTATACTTTTAGAGATAAAGCATGTACAAGATAGGGTTCTGGAATCATCCTAAACTGAGTCATTGCGAAATTTTTGCTATAAATTTTTTTTTGTAACATTTCAGACCTTGAACTTCGGAGGCTATTCATAGAAATTAGAAAGGTATCTGTGGTAAAACGTTCAGCTTCTGGGTCATCTTAAATTTGTATATACACCCAATGTAAGATACGGTATCTGACTAGTCTCAATAAGGTGTTCCAGGTAAAACAATCATAACTTATTTAGATCGTGGGATTGGTATAAATACTAAATACTGTCCACGATTGGTTTCATTATATCGTGGACAGTATTTAGTATTTATGGTATGAGTTTCTGAATTTTATATCAGTTATTGTGTGTGGGGCATGCTATACAAGTGAGATATCCTGGAAAGGCCAAAAATCGGCAAGTTGTGGGGAAGTTACCGCAAATTCCACTTGGCACATACAAATTTGATCAGACCTATGGCATTGCAGAGAAGAAATACAAGAGAACTACATAAAATAAAGTTTCATACCAAGAAGGGCTGAAACTTGGGAGATACAATAGAATAAAGATTATCTAGCAGAACCACCACAAAATCAAGGTTCAAAAGTGATACTTGGCCAACATGCCACCCAAAAAGGGAACTTCTACACCAAATAAGCCTCCAGACAATCCTACTTGGACTCTTGATGAAGGTGAAGAAATGCATAGGGACATAAATGATTTACAAAAGAAGATAGTAACAAAAGATGAACTACAAGAGATGGAAGCTAAGTTGGGGGAAAATATGGATGATTTAAAAGAGGAGATCATGGAAATATTGAAAAAAATTGTAACAGAGAAGACACCTGAAAGTGAAAATGCATCCCATGAAATTCATGATGAGGACACAAGGAAGGTGAATCAAGAATGGATAAACTCCAATTTTGGGTTGAAGACCAACCACGTTCCTAAGATCGATATGAGGAAGTTTGATGGCAAGGACCCAATCACATGGATACTTCAGATGTAGCAATTATTTGATCTACATAATGTGCCACATGTTAGCACTCTGTAAATTTCCTAGAGGTTGAAAAAGAAGGAATCCACAATGGTAACTTTATCCAACTGCTTTTAAAGCTGGGATCTAGCCCTTCCAGCTTCAGAGAGGAATATCTCTATATGATTTAGCTTTGTTTTCAATTTAGATGTTAGGATAGGTAAAGGAATAGGTAGGTTTTGTTGTAAAAGTGTTTTTTGAATTGGTTGAGACAGTCTACACATCCATTGGGCTATGGGGTCTGTGTTAAAATAAACATGAGATACAAACCAGAAACGTAAAGGAATACTTCCTCAGGGAGAGATAATATACTCACTGGATCTTTAATAGCTTAAATGATGGACAGAAGAAAAGATGAGAAAAATAAATTCAACTAAGAAGCAGTTAAGAATTTCTTAATTGAAAACATCAGAAGATAAACATTAAAATCTTTAAAGT